>JAHZMZ010000035.1:0-21147 GCA_027743805.1 Lepidocyrtoides sp. E14
CAGACAGACAGACAGACAGACAGACAGACAGACAGACAACTTAGTGATCTCATAAACTATCTCATCTACGATTTCATCGTTTTCGATAGTTAATAAGCAAGTTATGCATTGTTGTGGGTCCATGACCATCGTAATCATCATCATCATGTCGTGTCATAATGATTTTCATTGCAAATATAATAACCTACTATGTACAAAGAAGGAGTTAACGCTTTTTTTCTTGTCTAGATCCGACCGAAAATCTTTGAATACCTATATTTTCAATAAGTAAAGAAGAAGTAGGTATGAAAACGTGTGCATGGCATGTAATATTTTTTCACTCTCTGTTAACTTGACTTACCTGTTCACAAGTCCCCATTTTCATTCCTTGTAGAAGTTTCGCAATATTGCTGATCTTATATATTCCTTTTGTTGTTTGTGAAGAGTAGATAACGGCTTTTGAACTTTATTTTTATTTATTATTTTATTTTATTTTCGTGAGTAATATTTTATTAGCTCGTTCAACTTGTTGGAGAGAATTGCAATTTATGTTTATTATAAATAATCTACTTTACGTGTAGATTTATTATCATTAAATGTCAAAGTATGCGAACTGATCGATTCGTTAGAAAAAAATGGTGAATACTGATCGACAGTAATCACTTTCTGAACAACATGTAACAAGAATGCAATCAAGCCAGTAAGTTGGAAAGTTCTTCAACAACAACAACAACAACAAACAACGCTAGGTCGTCTTTGTCAAAGGACAAAGTTTTATATTAACGCATGTATTCTTGTAGCAATATGGAATAAAAGTTTGTCTTCTTTTAATTAAAAATATGTATCCCTTTTCCGCTTCAACAAGTGTTGAGCAAGACAAGCACTTTAATATTGTTGCGTATGTATGTCTCCTTCTTGATGCAATTTTATCCAAGGAGAGTATATATATTTGCACTTCCGGTGTAAATCCTCACAATTAACAGGCCATATAAAGTACAAACAAAGTAATCTCACAGATAAAGCAACCAGTGCTAGAGGAGAGATTGTCCAGGTAAAATTGTCGTTCCTTCTTTACAAAATATATCAGTTTTTATTTTTACACTGTACAACACACAAACACTTACAGAGAAAGTTCTGCTTTTATCGGCACTGGAACAACAAACGTTCAACGTCCGTTTTTTAGGCTTTCGTTTCCAAATATCTTTTTCCGTTACTGAATCTTTTCCCCAGAGAAAAGTATAGTTAACCTTTTTATTGCGTTAATTGTATCCGTACGTCCTCGTGTACACTGAGCTGAGCGGCGACAGAGAAAAAATCTCTACTTAAATTGTATTAGAATGATTTTTAAGTAAAAAGACTTTGACTAACCTTCTCTACAAATTAATTTAACCTTTTTCATTAAATACTTTTGTACTTTGATTGAGAGTTTAAAAAATAAATAGAATTTAAGTAACGAGGAGAATATGAGATATTATTGGAAAAATAATGAGAATAAGGGTTTCTGAGAGAAAGTTTATTAAATATTGGTGTCACACGACAAATAAATGTAAAAAAAAGTTGGAATGAATATTTGGAAATGTTTACGTTTCACTACATATAAATGGGTTTGATTGACGTGAGTGGTGACTCAAATAATGAATAAAATATGAATGAATGATTGCTACTGTTAATAATATATATAAATATATCTGTCACAAATAAATTGTATTGGTATTGTTAAATATATTAAAGCTACATACAATGTTGAATAATATGGAAATATTTATGAATATAAAAATACAAAAACTGTTAACTGAAATACTTGATAATGATAGTCAATGCATTCTCTACTGGTTAATCACCGGTAATATAATGTTACAAAATCAATTGAGGACAACTACCTATATTGTATACATTAATGACATTTTTCTCTCCTGTTGCCCTATATATACTTGCTTAAAATATCTCTCGTTTTTGCTTTCCCTGCATAACCAACCAGCGAAAGTAAAACTGTTCGTCTTATTGTGTTGAACACGCTTCTTTCACTCTCTCTCTCTTTCTCCGTCTCCTTTCACTTATAGAGGCCACATTTGGATCGAGGACACCAAAATCAATTAAGTAACCACACGGGTGTTATTATTTCAATTGATTATTGTTCTTACTACTGCTGGCTTCATGACAAGCTTTTTTTCCTACTATTATTATGAAATGAGGGGCGGATTAGAACATATTTCGTACAACGTCAGTACAACATAACGGTCCAACGTTGAATCAACAATGTAATGTAGAGAATGAGACAACAGGTAAGTAATTTTTCTAATTCTGGGTTCTCTCTGCTCTCCTTTTTAACTCTCTAGAGTTTTCTTCTCCACCGTTATGTAAGTAGTCCGCGATGATGAAGTAACGACAATAATGAGTTATTTTACTACACGCTTTCTCCTTCCCAACAAAATAGCAATTTCGTAAAAACTTGAGAAATTGGAGTGAGGAAAAAGGGTTGGCCGTTTAGTTGTTGGTCAAGAAATAGAGAAAAATGTATATAAGCACGTATGTATGCATTAAAGATGTTATGTAACAAACAGTAATACTAGCAGTCCAGCTCTTCTTTCGTTTATATATTTGTTGCTTTGCTTGGCTGGTGTTAAAAGGAATTACTACTACTTCGTCCTATTACTGTAGTAATACTGATCCGAGAAATGAAGAAGGAGCTGGAGTTGGAGCAGCAGCACCCACAACAACATTCACCACTGGCTTTACAACAACCACTGTCAATAAACTCATGATGATCGATCGTTTTTTCCAGGAGCGTGGCTTCTCTTGTAGCAGTATTGGGGGTGATACTGGAAATAGGTTCTTCCCATGAATCTATATGCCTAATATAATGATGGCGCTATAAAACAGAAATAGTTCTGTGCGACACACAAGTGGCGTCGCTTTCTCCGTCGAATTTTCTCCCCTTTTGATCCACGTTCTCTTTCTCTCGCTTTGATATCTTTTTTGCTTCCCTTTTCCCTTCCTCTCATATAAAAACTGCTGGTTCGGATTCTACTGTTTCCAGTTGTGAGCAGCTTGCACTGAAAGGATGTAGAGGAACTGGGCTTTTCTGTGCTAATTGTGTAGGGTCTCTTCCAGAACAACTGTTATGTAAGCTTCAGTAGCAGGATGTTATATTTTTAAAGTTACACAGCACAAACATACAAGCCAGTAATACGGTAGTAGTCGGGAAAAGTGGTGGTGGTGGTATGGTGGTTATATAGATTGTTTGTTGTATCTACAAATAACACGGCCGCGGCTCATAAGGCAGACACACAGGCACAACTCATCTATGCAGTCAGTAATCGTAAATTGACAAATAAATAATAAACTGCCGACGACGATGATGATGATTATAGTAGTTATATAGTGTTGTTTGTTGCTCTTCTGTAGCTCGGTAGCTACAGTACTATTTTTACTTGCAGTTGGGCCGATTATGATGATGATAATGGTGTTGAGCTACTTTGTCTATTCCGATTAGATGATGGAATGAATTATGGATAAAATCTAATAAACTTTGTCCTAGGAAAATATAAGGTAGAAAACGGTATAGTTTCTCTGTCAGATAAAGAGTAAGCATTATGCATATACACACATTCTGAGCAAAGTTGAGTGAAACTTATTGGTCATGAGTAGTAGAGTAGAAGGTTGCAGCGGTGTTCTGTTTTTATCTCACTATAATATTATTTTTTTCGCTTATAAGTAGTGCTCTATTTGCTTTTCTTCTCCAGAAACAAAAAAAAACATAAAAGTTTACAGGTAATAAGTAACAGCAAATCCGATCATACTAGCAGTAGTGCTGTTTCTCGTCTTCAGCTACAATGATGACGACGATGTTTGTAAGGTGGTTTGGCTGCTGTTATTATTATTTGGTTGGCATTTTATTTGCTAAAACTGATTGTGCACAGTACACAAGTAGGTAGAGGCATACGATATAAAAAAAGGTAAAAATAGGAATGTGCTAATTTTCCTGCTATGCAAAAAATGCGACACAGGATACTACTCTGTAAGCTTTATATAGCTAGTTTACTCCTTTTTGCTTGTGTTGGTGGTGCTGCTGGTGCTGTAGGAATATTCCCAGAAGTTGTTGACTGTTATTTTTTTGGTGATATTTGTTGGTGGAGAAGGCATGTACGCTAGGTATTTTTTTTTATTTTTTTGTGAAATGAGATAATGGGATCAATAAATGCGATTAAACGACGTGCGTGGTTAAGTTGGTTTGTCGATGACGATGATGATGACAAAATGTATAAATAAAATATTACAAAAACAGAACACACGATTAGGTCGACGACAAACAAGAGTGCTGCGGTGGTGAACGAATAGCACGCGGCTCTCTCCGTAAAACTGCACAAAAAGAACTGAATGTGAGAGTGAGGATATTGAAACGAGTAATAGTATTTTTTTATATATTATTGTACTTCATACAGCCGCTATCAGCACACAGTGGCTGTAAAATTTGAAAGGATGATTATTTTGGTATTAATGGATAATATCATTGCTGTGTATGCGGTACTACATCCACATAACATGTAGTGCATACATGCTCATGTATAAAAATATATTTATTGTTAGAACAGCAGCAAAAAATAATCATTCCTTTCGTTATGTCTTCACACAACATATTATAAAAACGGATGTTTGCCTCAATTAAACAGCCAGCAGCAAAAGCAGCACTTCTCTCTCTGGAAAGCATTCTCACACAACAACGCACACAAATCTATCTGTCTAAGAAGCTTGTCGTCTTGTCTTTGACTTGCTTCAGCACTCAGCAGAGAATGAAACAAACAGAAACGTGAAACTTGTAAAAAATTATATGTTTATCAAAGGCAAATGCTAAAAGGAAAACCTTTTTTTCTCAAAAGATTGTAGTAATGCCAGTAGTGCATTGAAATGCATCATGCGTTATATATGTATATTTTTTTGTTTTTAAGCAGAACAAGATGGAAACCCCATGTAGCAAGTGGTTATATCTTGTTTAGGTTTGTATTATTTTGCTTAATTTTCTGTGAAAGAACCATGTTTGTTCACACAGCATCGCTGCTAGCTCTGCTACGCTTAAAATATATTTTGTGTTTTCTGGCTTCATTCCTCGTCGTACCCCTCTGCTCTTCTGTTACAACGAACGACCACTTAGCAAATAACACTGCAGCGACTTTATGGTGGTGGTGGTTGGAGATGATGATAGTGATGAAGAGGAGTTTTGCCGTGGAGCTAAAAATGGAGATGAGGATATTGACTGCCTTTTCTCTGAGTCACTTTATTCCTCTTCATGAGAGTACGCACACAAAATAAACGATTCACTTGCGAGTTTCATTCAGTTGCATTCATAAAAAGTAATCCAAATGAAAATGAAATAAAAGCTTTGGTGTACAAAATGACTACAAGGAATATAAGCGGATATGATGGTGTGCATACCTCCATTTCATTTGCCACTCACTCACTCAGCCAGGAATCCTTACTCAGGATGTGTGCTTTTTTTAAATCTAAATTTTATTTTCATTATGTTTTGATTGAAACTGTAATAACAGAAATGGGAATTGCCAAGTCAAATCAGGGTGTGTATTGTGGATGTAGAAAAGGATATAAAATGATGATATAACCGTTCATAGTAATTTTTAGGTGAACTGAATAAACACTTTTTAAAGTCAACAGCAAGCTGAGTTGGGAAATGAATGAAGAGGAGGGCGATGGAGGTTAGGTTAAAAATATTATGTGTAAATATTCGGATGACGACAATGAGTATGGCTTAAATGGTAGTGTGACGATGATGATAACTGAAATTGACAAAAGTACGACAATGAATAAGCCCATGTTTGTAAAAGTGCAGAAAAATGTGAAAAATTTTGTGTGTTTTTGAGTTGCTAAAAAGAAAGGGACAGGGACGGAGGGAGAAGGATTTGCCTGTCGAATATGAGTATTGTAAAATTGTTTAAGAGGTATCTACGTACCTACTCCACATAGTGATTCATGTAATAGGGTAAAAATGATCATCATCGGTTCACAGTGTACTATGCACACAGTAATTGTAAAGATTACTGTTGTGGGAATTTGTTCAACCACCGTGCGTGGCAATATTATGCTACTATGCTGCTAGTTCCAATGGCTGGCTGGTGGTTGCCTGCTTTGACTTGCAGTAGTTTGGAGGCATTTTTTTTCTGTGGATGACGATGGTGCTCAACTTGTGTGAGTTTTGTAACTTTACAATTTGCATCCTACACACTTACTTCTGAATGTCCTTTACAGATACCATAATTTTCAAGTAATGGCAATCTGTGTTCCAATCCTGTTCTGTTTTGTGACATGACTGCATCATGTATGGAGGGGCTGACAAGTAAAGTGATGATATGATATAGAAAAACTGCTTACCTTTTCACTTTTTCTAATAATAAGTGTCATGTATAGAGTAATGGTATGGATGGATGTATGATGAATGGAGGGCTAAATATAGGCAGAAATTATTGCTATACGTGTCATTCTCAGGTTGATGGTCAAAACTTTTTCTGCCGAGGTTGTTATTTGTGAGAAAGGTTGGTGAATTCTTAGATCTTCTTCTAAAGAAGGTTGATAAAAAGATGTTGACGATGATGGTGATGGTCTGGTGTGACAGACAGATACTTTGACAGCATTACTGCTGGAGTTGATAGTGGGCGGTGATGGTAAATAGGTATGTAGGCTGTTGTTGGCATAGTAAGTTGAGATAGCATGACTAACAAACAAATTAAATTGGTACATCATCGCAGGAGTCTGTAGGAGTGTAGTGGAAAGACGGGGGTCTGAGAAAGACAAACTACAATGGAAGGGTGTACAGATAAACTATCATCTAGTCAGAAACAAGGAAGACGGAAGGTGGTAAATAGAAGCAGACTTATTATTCATGCACTCACCACGGTGAATGTCAACAAGAAAAAAATGAAAATGAGCCTCAACAATACAATGTTTGCAGCTTGCACATGGTACACACATGTGAGTTTAGGAGAATGTACAATGTAAGGCGTTTAGACGTTTCTTTTAGCCTTATGTATCCTTTACTATTCCCATTTGTCTCGCATACATTTGATTTTACAATGCACACTTTAATGGTATGGTTTTTGGTGTAAAGGTTCTTAACAGACATTACTTTTGCTAGTTTTTCCTTTCAACTTTATTTTTTTGTTGTTGTACCACATTCATTCCCATTGTCCTCCTTATATACCAAGAAAGGAAAAGGATTATATAGCAAAAAATATCACGAGGACATGACTTACAATGGTCACAATAATCTCAATGACATAAATCAACACACAAGCATGCATATCTTATAACCACAGTATTTTTTTCATTTACATCATCACAATATTCACTTTACAAAACTGCACGGCTTTTTTGTTCATGGCTGGCTGACAAGGATATGGTCTGAGTGGATACGCCAACTTCCTAACAAAATATGTACTGGGATGGGAGGTAGATTGAAGTATGAGACGAAAGCGTTGATTTCAATCCCGAATGCACTCCACGGAGGGCCAGCGAAGTCAAATCAAAATACATTGAACTGGTACACGAACTCCTTAGCTGTCATTTATTTGAAAGGAACGTTTTGGACAAATACAAAGTTTCGCCTATCCATGCTTACCAGTAACATTGTGAGGAGCAAAATCGTTATTGTGTTGTGATCTTAACGTTACCGACATTATTCACACTGTCATAATCAATTACATTATTCGTACACTTGCTTGGCTTACCTTGCAGTGGCCGAATTGATGCAAAGCGGAGATAAAAATATCACTGATGTTGTTGGATATCACTATCACTATTAGACTCGGTCGTCGTTAAGGACTTTGTGTTGACCTTCTCTGGAACTCTGTGGAGTGTGCATTCGGGATCCAAACCAACTCTATCGTGACCCTCATGCTTCAAACTACCTCCCAGTACAGATTTTGTTTGGAAGCTGGAGTATCCACTCAGACCATAATATCCTTGTGAGTAACGAGGCTGTTGTAGTACTTATACTCGCCAGACTTTTAGTCAGATTTATTGCACCAACAGGAATTCCTCTTTACTAGCGTACTGCATAATATATGGAGGGAAATTACTAAATGAAAGAAGATAGCACAAGTTGATGCTGACATATGAAAATGGATTTGTCTGAAAATAAATGAATGTGCGTGATTCATCATTAACATTAAAAAATATTACCACATTCAGCGACTTGAAATTCAGAAAGAAAATGTTAATCATCTTGAATTTCGTAAATGTGTGACTTTCGCTTCGTAAATTGTACGCTTGAAGATTATAAACTTTGACTTTATGATGAAAAATAAAAATATATTATGCAAAACTGTCAATAGCAAGTATTTTTTAAAGCAAGTGGCAATATAACTTTTTCTGATCAACAGCTACTTCTGCAAGGTGGCTAATAGAGTGAGAATATGAATGTAAAAATGAGTTGTTACACAGTTTGCGCTAGCATTACTGATGAATAAATGCTGCTCAGTTCGTCTACCAAAAACTACCGGACCGTGGCTGTCACTGTCGTCAATTCTTTTTAGGGAAAAGCTATCACTCTACCAAATGTACAGATGTGAATGATTTGAGGGATCAGTTCACAATCAAAGCTTGACTATGGTCATCTCTCCCGGACACCCGGCCACACACCGATACCTTTCTTAATTCCCTTAGGTAAGGGATCTTCTTACTCACCATCTGAAGATCATACAACATCATTCGTCATGTCAAGTTTTTAAGTAGCGTTTTTGCAAACATTTTATTTCCTTACTCCAAACTACATCTTCGTAATTTTCATCAATCATCTATTTGATTTGGCAAATGGAAAATGCATTTTGTTATGTAAAAAGAGAGCGGTTGTTGGACAGTGATTATGCACTATGTGCTCGTGCTGTAGATGGTATTGAATGAAAATCAAGTTATGTACATACCTGTACGTGATGATGCCAGTGAATCAGCATTGGTTAACAAAGAAATCTCGTGGCTGGCTAACCAGTCTTTTACCTTGATGCAATGCTGAATTCACCTCCACACCTGAGAATTGGACTCTTTCTTTTGTTTATGTGGCTTAACGTGCATACGTGCGTATATGCCATCGCTTTCTGTCTGACTTTGTAGATTGTGTTCTCACCATCCTCACATCAAAAGCAACAGAGATATTTTAAAAAGTAGTTTTTAAAATTTTCTTATGCACACTAGAGACTACCTATTACGATTCACGTTATCTAACATTTGTGCTGATCAAATCATAAAAAATATCGAGATTGAAAGTAGTAAGGATACATGCTTACGAAGTCAGTAGAAGCGACGTTCTAAGTTCTAAGCCAAGGCATGCCTCCCTATATATGGAGATGACAGGGTATATGCTGTAAAAGTAAACTTTTCTAAATATTTTATTGTTACATGATTATCATATAAATGTATCTTCATTCCATTGAAACATGCATAATCATGGTGTACATATTCTATAAGCTATCCCCTGATACGCCAAAGTGAGTTGCCAGAGGCCGTCAAGGAAAAACGACAATTTGAGATGGCGAAGAGAGAAGAGTAAAGAGGACTGAGGATATTTTGTGTATTTACCAAAAAGTACGTTGCAATCGGATCGTTTTTGTAATGTGTAAAATGTAAGCCAAAGTCAACCATCAAAAAACTCTTAACATTCGTTGCCCTACACAGTAAAATTTCAATATACACTAGCTTCAACAATAAACAAACAACAATGGGACAAAACAAGGCTCTTGGTCTGAGAAGAGGGGCAAAGCAGCAACAATTTACTAGACAAGTTTTTAGTCATATGTCTAACTACTACCACCACTATAACTATCGCCATCATTATAAAATCCGTCTCTCCTACTCCTCGTCGTGAGCATCAAATGGCATTTTCTGAACAACAACCCTTTAATCTTCAAATTTTTTTGATGCATCTTATCTCACACACAAAGGGAATAATATGCATACCTTTCCATATTTTGGGTAGGTAGGTAGATGTAGAAATTAACGTTGTTTGTTGGAGGATCTTACCAAATCTTACCTGTTGTTGTTGTGCACTCTGCTCGTTTATATACTTTTTTGCTCGTAAAACTTAAATATTATGAGACAAGCAACAGTTTTAAAAGAATTTAACCCTCTCTCTCTCCTTTTGTCCTTTTGGCTATACCCATGTAAATACCTACATCTTCTCTGAGCTGGTCTGATCTGATCTTCTTTCTTACATTATATTCATATTATGCTCGCTCACTTGCGAGAGAAAACGAATTTTAAGATTGGGATAGGATTTTTATCGGTTTATTCTATTAGGCACAACTGATTTATATGTATGCCATGCCACATGCCGTTTGATAAAACCATTTCTCTCTCCCTACACAACATGTTCTATAGTAGTGTCAGCAAAGTAAAATGGAAAACCAGAATTTATCGAAGAAATCAGAAATTTTTATAAAGTAGTTTTGAATGCATTAACTCTGTTTGGTTGATGACGTTTTTATGTTGACTTGCAGTACTTGTACATCTATAGGTATGTAGTAAACTTGATTGCAAACGCAAATGAAGAGAAGACTGGTTTTTGAGGTCTAAGCTTGGACCAAGTTAGTCGAGTCTAGAGTCCAAGCCAAATGTCGTTCCTACGTAAGGAATTTAATGTTGGCTTTGGCCCGGCATTTCCAATTATGCTTCATGTTTTACCTATTTGTTCGCTCATTTTTGTTGAGCATATTTCTTAATGAAATAAATAAACAATGGCAGAAACCCGTCAGCTATACAGTAATGAGAAATGTTAACCATTTCATATTATAATAACAACTGCTTGCACCAAAATCTTAACGATTATTCATAGGAATGACGGCTTGGCTCACAGTAACAACGTCAGCGCAGGTATATAACCTAGGATCGTAAAATGATAACATAAAAACTGTTCAATGTTTTGTGTGTAGAGCAGGTTTAATAAAAGTGTATTGTGAACTATGCATGTATATTAGTTGTATTTAAGATTGAGAAAGCAACAACGGAAATGAAATTTTGTAATATAGGTAATGTACCTACTTATGTACATACCTACTTCCTTTTCCTTTCCTTAAAAACAATGAAGCAAATGGCTGCAATATTTATTTTTATTAAACACATCTAGTAGTAGTAGTAGCATGCTTTATATAGGGACACATGCGGATATATTGACTTGGAAGGGTTTAGTTGAAAATTTTGAGTTTACACTCAACTACCGTGTTCCCATTAACGAAACAATAGATTTTAAAATATACACTCAACTACCATGTTCCCATTAACGAAACAATAGATTTTAAAATGTACTTGGACTGATTAAAATCAGTGTCAAATTAATAAATGAAGCAATACAAACGACACGCGCAAATAAAAGCTATTTTGTATTTCAAATTATTCCAAACTACGCACATAGTATATAACATGTATTTACCTAATCATTTTAGGTCATTCCCAGCCAGTAGTAATATTTATAGGTCATTTTGCAACAGCTTTTCTGTCCCAAATGTTAATTTCTAAATCTAATTCGTAACTGATCCATAAAGTACAATTTAGGTAGTCAAATTTTGATAATGTTTTCTGGTCGCATCGCCATGTAGTTTCTCATGTTTTCACATTTTTACTCTTAATGGAAAAACTAGTGCTAAATCTACCAGTGTTACAAATGTACTCCATTAAAACTTTTTTTTATTAATAAATCATACCACACGCGGTTGAGTCATCGTTCATCGCTATTTGATTTATCACCATTAAAACATTCTTGACATGCCAATGAAATCGTCATAAATAGTAGTACAGATAATCACAAACAGAGAGTTTGAGAGCTTAGATTACGATGAATGAGTTGTTTCGTAATGTCTTGCTTTTGCTGTAACATAAGCCTCAATGTTTAATTGGAAATATGTCTGTAATAGTTTTTGTGTAGTGTGAGCTTCCATAATGTTAAGTTATTTAAACAAGAACTTTACCCGGCGCATAAAAATACTGGAGTAGTGACTAATGTCAAAATAGGCTATTTTTATCATAGCATCAATGGAACGAGAAGATATTAAGTAAGTGCAGCAGAATGAAGTTTGACCTCTCTCATCTTTCACACTTTTCATAAAGCAATGACTCTTATGTATGACAGAAATGAAAATGTGTGTATGTATGAACTTACTCATTTGTGAAGAAACACCTTCTCTTTTTTGAAATTCGAAAGTCAACGTGCGTATTCTGATGGCAGTCTTTTGCAAGTTTTGCATGATTTTTACACAAAACTCTTTTTCATAAAGGGCACGTTTCTTGTATCTTTACAAACAAACACAATCCTCATTCTGAAACTCCTAGCTTTTAGTATTTACAATCGCTTTTTCTTTTTGTCAAGAAATAGGAAATGAGAGAATTGAATGCTATCCACTGTCCACAATCTCTGCGCATTTAGAACCTACGCATGCATTTCATTACAGCTTTTCTTGTTTCATTAAAATTTACAAAATTATGTGTAACGACTTCCTTTGAATGTTGTTTTCATGTCGTGATAGTCGTGATTATGCTCCTAATTTTGATTGCTTTGCGGTTAACGTTGCTTATTTGCTGGCACAGTATATACTATCTTCTCTATCTGACTTTGCTGAAGTAGAAGAGAGTAGTTTCAACTCTGAAATTTCTCACAAATCACAATTATTATTATGATTGTTTTCTCTGCCAAATCAACCTCATCTCTCTACACAACAAAAAGAACGCGCATCGTCGTGTTTTTCATTTCAACCTGTAAGGTACATATTATATAGCATAATAAATTATTATAAATTGATGCAAGTATTGATGATTTCGTGCAACAAAGGCGGAGAGAAGGAAGATAAAATGATGCGCTTTTACAATAGACTCTATAATCCTCGTTTCGAAACATCTCCATCCATCTGCATAAAGCATAATTATCTTAAATTCTACAAAAGTACTAAAACAGATAAAAGAGAACAATGGAATATCGTCATCATCACAATATTGTCATTTTCCTCCTTTTTCAAAAACTGTTTACCAGTTTCTGTACGTGAACTTGCATAATGTACTTAACTGCACAATATTGCTTGCCTTGCCGTGTGCCCTGTGTATTTACTTACACATCTGTAATATTGAGGCAAGCAACAACTTTATGGCCCTGAGAAAACACGCTTCTCAAAAGCGACAGGACAATTCATATTATTACTATTAGAAAGACGTTTAAGCTTATGTTTTCTTTGAGCTTTTTATTGCTTTGCACAGCATTTTATGAGATCATCATTAAAATTACTGTACACACATTCCTTTGTAAAAAAGTTAAGTTAAGGATCCTTCCCTTCACATAGTTATGCAATGCATACTTTGCTTTAATATTTACTTTAGTATGCATAGTATGTGAACGGAAATTTCGTTTCAGGTAATAATAAAATGGCCTAACCTGAAGTTTAAATAATTATTACGCAACCACTCACTCATGGTTATAAATGTTTAAAAAATACATTCGTGGACTTTTCAAAATGAGCAACATAAAAATCTCAAATTTTCCTTTACAGTCGTTTGACATTCTTGTCAATTCTGGATATGCGCTAATGATAAAAAAGGAGCAAAAACTGTATTCATTTTCGTAGGTCCTTTGCCTTTGGTACTTTAATAATTTAAAAAGAAGATTTGAAAATGGAGAAGGCACGACACTGCACTGATGCATATCATTATGATGTGCATATATGACTAGGCCAGAACACTACGAAAANCTGCACTGATGCATATCATTATGATGTGCTATATGACTAGGCCAGAACACTATGAAAATATTAATAATATAATGTATTCTTCTGATGAAATGTAAAGTGTGAGTTTGTAAACGACTCCATCCGAAAAATTTCGTTACAGCACAAAAAACGTTATATTTAGCCTGCCATGCATTGTAAATTGCACTGCATACATATGTTAATAGTCATAATTTAGAAAATGTACGCCTAAAAAGAGAAATGAAGAAAGTTGTATTAAACTACGTGTATTCATACGCATACGCATCTGTTTCTGTGGCTCTGCATTTATTATGATGACTTTTTGTTAAGAAATCTTGACGTTTTTTACCGGTCATGAGTCAAAAATAGACACACAACAATGAAGCAGAGTACCAGCCCAGTATCGTCCTTTTGAAAAGTGAATGTAGAGTCAAGATGTACGAGATGTACTGGTAAAGAACAAAGTTGACTAAAAAGGGAAAAAGAATGAAGAAGAAGATTGCATCACAGTAACAACAAGCAAGCCATCAGCCATCCTTACTAATAATATGGTTTTCATGTTGTAAATGCATCAACATCATCAACCCAACAAACATGCATCACCCATCAGAAAAGTACTTAACATAGCCTCTCTGACAATCTTGTGAAAAGGAATTCATCTTTGCAGCTCCTTTGGTAATAATAATAATGATCATTTTTGTTCAGACAGTGCAGTGCAGTGGTTGAAATTTTTCTTTACATCTCTCTCAACAACCTGTTCTAAAAATAAACGGGAGAAACCATGTGCATCGGAGCAGATGCATGTGATATGGTATGAAACTGTGGATTAATGACTTTTTTTGTAGAGTAAAGGAAGATGGAAAAAGGTGGTGGTGTTTTGTTGTAATACAAAATTACCAGTCATCCTGCTAGTGGGTACTACTGGAGAGACGAGAGAACAGGATGAAATGGAAAATATTAAATTCGTTCAGTTTATGTACCTACACCTAAACATGCTACATGATACTAAGAGCAATGATGATGAGGGCTGAGAACGTACGTTGCTCAAAAAGTCCAGAGGTGGTGGAATTTTTTTTGGGTAGCTATTTATGAACTTATACGTTACTTTATGCATCGGTAGTAGACATTGCTTTGATGAATTTTTGCTTCGAAAACTGAAACATAATATATCACTCTTGCGTTTGTACTGTGCATCTTTGATTCGGTGATGATGGTACAATGATTTATAAAGTCTGTATCATTAGCTAGCTGCACTGATATTTGCGGATAAATTAACAAAAAATATGAGAATTGCGTTGCAGCACAAATACAATCTTTGATACCATGTAAGTATTTCTGGCGATGATTTGGACCCGGAAAATATCTGAGATGGCAAAATTGATGAATTAAGTTTTTTACATGATGCTATACAAACATATTTTTATGAATTTCGTCAAAAGGCATATCTGGGGTTACTTGATACATGCAAAAACTCTTTGAAATCTGCAAGAAATGGCAATTATGAATCAAAATAAGCAACATTATAAAAACTACAGAATTTTTTAAACTTGAAGTTTACCGTCATGTCGGCATTTTATTTCGTATCAAAATGCTCATTTTGTTTCATACGTTTGAAAACATGTTTAAAACTGTCATAAAAACGTGCACTATTCCAGTAATAAAAATGTTGAACTTCTACTCGGCGTTAGTATTGGAACCAATAGAGCAGCAGCAATAATATTACGATAAAACAACTCCCTTAAACTAAACTTTTAATTATCATAGTAGTATTAAGATTGGATACATTGTAAGAGATTAAATTAAGCTATCAAAACGAAACAAAGAGTATAAATAAAAATTATTATAATAATAATAACCTGAGGTTTGACGGCAGGAACATGAGTACACTTAAATTCAAAACTACAACAACAAGTGAAGTTTGAAGTTTCGTAGAGTTAACAGAGAATTAACAAGATGAGTAGAAAGTAGAAGTGCAATTTCTATCAATACAATGACTAACAGAAACAGACCATCGAGCATGTACTGATTGACACAATAGTGAAAATGACAACAATTATTTTTTATAATAATCATAATATTCTGTAAATAGACACTAACATAAGTAGTTCCCAACAAACACTTTTAAATATAGACAAGAAAAGTAAAAATCCATACAAATAAAAAAGAGTAAGTTGGTCACAATTGGAAAAATGCAAAACATCAATCTTCTGGTTACATTAAGGTTGAACATCAATTCTAGCTTATTCTAATCGTGTGTATAATGTTTTCATCATGTTTAATGATATGAACTACACGTCTATAATACATTAAGTTAGTATGCTATTTTCTATGTATTTATATAATAATGTTCCTGAGAACCGTCCTCTGTAGTATTTACTCGGTCATCACCACACCTTGATATTTTTTCCTGGTTAATGTGGTTAATTTGTTCATTCATTAAACGTTATCTTAATAAACTAGATGTATAGCGAGAAATTACGATCAGTCCAATAAATTACAAAATCCGTTCGTACGAGACGGTAAACTATGACTACATTACCCTTGAAACGACTTCTTTCTTCTAACACGTCCACGGGAGCTCACAGAAACATCAGGTTCACTATCACTCTCTTCAGCATAGTCTGGCCGAGCTACGCCGCGTGTTCTTCGACTATTACTATCCTGGAAGCAACCAAGAGTTTTAAGGTCATAATTTTAGTACAAATCACATGTTTGTGTATCATTTCAATGGAAAGAAATATTCATCATAGACGCTTACTTCATGCCTTCTAGACCTCGGAGGAGATTGATTAGCATCTTCATCCGAAAAACTATGTCTGTTAGGTTTTCTTCGTAATCTATTACTTCGCCTTTGACTGCTTCGTGCATCATCGTCATCGTCTTCTTCTGAGGATTAAAACGTTTCTCTTGGATGGGGAAGGATCTTGACGTCGAAGTTTTCTGGGAGGCGAATCCTCAGATCGACTAGAAAAACGCTGACGTCGCTTTCTCCTAGCCTCGCCTTCATCACCCGAAGACCCATTTTGAGTTTCATCATAATTTCGTACTTGTTTACCCCGGAAGCGAGTTCCTGAAAGAAGAAAATCACACAGAAAACGATATTGAAAACAGCAAATCCACAACCATCAAATTCTACATAATGTAATTGAAAACACTTACCGTACGCATGCTCATCTGAATCATTTTCATAGTAAATGCTTCTACGTGCTTTCCCAACCAAGTTTTGAACTCTTGATGATCTGCGCAATGAACCCCTTGACGCCTCGTGATCAGAATTGCTTCCGTAGTTAACATCAGATTCATTTTCATCATCAGCTGCATGTAACTGTGGCATAGGTACATCATCACTGTCTTCAAATTCATCACTCCCTGCATCATCCACGTACGTTGGTTTTCGGGTACCTGCGCTACCTGAGCTAGCTACTCTTGTTGATCTAGTTTGATGTTGCTGACCCCTTCCGTTAGAACGGTGACTATGTAGACTTTCCCCTGATGAAATTCTATATCTTTTCACCTTCCGGGTAGGTTTAGACGAGCTAGATGGGGAGACACCATTTCGTGAGCTGTGACCATTGACAGAGCGATTTGTAGATGACGATGTAGTTGTTGAGTTTCGGCTCCTTAATTTCCTTGAACTGCAAGACCCTGGAGCACGATCCCCGTTGTTTGACTGTCTAGTAGAATACCTTCTCTCATCGTGATGATCTTCATCACTGGTACCTCCATTTTCACATTGCAGATACGGATTTTTGGTGGCAGCGTTTCTCACCGGGTTTTTCCTTGGTGAGTTAGTATTTGAGGAAGCTCTAGCGGGCATAATTCGTTTCTTTTGGCTTTTGCGGGGACTTGCTCCAGAGTTGCTCTTTGAACCTTTTTTGCGACTACGATATGATGTTAAAATTGGCTTTACTTGACATTCGTACATAGATTGCAAACGAATAGTCATGCTGTAAATCTGGAAACATAGAATTCGTATTATGGTATAAAACTTGTCTTGGGCAGGATCAAGTCATTTTAGCTTGAAAATAAAGTTGAATTCTCTTATTATAATGGTCCAATGAGATTTACATTTTTATATGCATGTATGCATTTTGTATGTACCTGAGATCTTTTATCCGTGTTATACTGCCTGGAGTTATTAAAGATCAGATTCATATCTTTATGAAAGTCCAAGGGTGAACTGTAGTTTCCACCCAAAAGGTCCTCCTTCACAGACTGCAAGTCCATCGGAGTATCAATGGCTTGATAGTAATTAGGATATTCTTCGGGATTGACTGGAACACGAAATGGGACGGCATCTTTACAAGCCCAAATTGTATCTAAAAGATCGCGACATCTTTCTTGCCATGAACGATCATCGTCTTCTTCATCAGTCTCGTCCGTTCTCTTATTAGATTTTCCAATATTGCGTAATGATCGTCTTGAAGTTGGAGGTTGTTGACTAGCAGGGGTAGTGGAGCTTCGGTCCGATCGGGAGGATGTATTAGCTCGTGAGGAAGAAGGGGTATTTTTGTCATCAGACTTACTGGAAGCTTTTGCCTCAGCCTCTCTCCTGTGCAAGAAATCTTTGACAATGCGGTGGTACACTGGATTGACGTCCTGCACATCTGAATCACTACAAAGAAATGATTGAAATAAAAAACGTTAAGCTTTGGTACATTATTTGAACGTAAATAGTATTTGCTTTGAACAGGAAACTTTAACAAAAAAATCTTACTCAATAAGCTCCAAACACAGATCCCGAATAACTTTAGCATGTTTCACTATATCAGAATCTGGACGATTAAACTTTTCTGCATTTGTAGCAATGTACTTGACGTCAAACCGCAAAGCGTCAATTCTTCGGTAGAATCGGTTATCTAATCGAGCCTTGATTGTCGATAGATCAATAGGATACTCAATGGTGAAAGCATAATTTGGATATCTGTTTATATCAACTGGAGTAAGAAATGCCTCTGATATTGCCAAACCCATCACTTGTTCAATTAGCCCAGATAGTTTGGCACAGTAAGCATCTTGATGCCCAAAAGGAGGCCAGTCTATTGCAGACGGCTCGTATAGTCCAATGCTTCGAACATCTTCATCGGATGCAAGAACTGATTCCGTGTTATTTGGAGGTATTTCTGAAAAAAAAATAGAATCATCAATTATTATCGTGTCATGCCAAATACAAAATCAGAGGAAAAGAACGGGATGAGATAAATGAATCATTTTTGAATGCAATATTTACCAAATGAATCTGGGATTATGTCCATATCCCACGGACTCATTTTTTCTTCCTCATCATTATCCCATGTTATTTTATAACACATAAACTTTGAATTTGGGAAATTTTTACTGGGTTCAAAACTATCTACTGTGCCTACCCACCAACTTCTATCAATCAAACATCTGAATCTGTAAAGAAAAAAAACAATCACCTTATATTTATACCATTTATAGCATAAGTAACAACAACATACTCTCTTTATTCCAATAAATAAATAAACATAGGTAGTTTGAGAAAATACTTCATTGCTGACATACCTGTCACCCTGATTCCATTTATGACGAATGTACTTGTCATAAACTTGACGAAGAATTAAGAAATCTACTACATCTGGCATATCATGGTATTGCACAGTAAAGTGCGCTCCAGTCAACTCTCCAGTTTCCCAGTCTTGGACCTCGAGTTTCAGACAAACTAATCTTGGTGGTTTCAATTCGAATTTTATATTAACTACGCGTACCGGTACGGCAGCCTAAAAAGTTTGGTGAAAAGAAATAAAATTGAAGACTCGTTAAATATTTTTGCTTAAACAAATTAACGAGACACCTCACCGGCAAATCTGGGATGATAGTATATGGAAGCGACTTTTTCATCTTTTTTGATATTTCATAGACTTTCTTCTTTTCCACTTCATCAATATACATTTGATGACCTTGTCGGTAATAAACTAGATGATCTCCAAGCTGTGGGAAATATGGACTCCTCTTGGGAATAACTTCAGCAAACCATTCAGAGGGTCGGTACTCCAACGGAATTTCTTCTAACCCACCTTCACAATCTGGTAGTTTTCTCTGAATACAACGACCAGAATAATTTGAAAATACACACAGGATTATCATGTGTAGATAAACATCGCATTTATAAAAGTGCTTACAGCTTTTTTTGGTTTAATTTTGGGTTCTGCTTTAGATGGACTAGCTGTAGCAGCAGAGGTAGACGAAGGACCGGGTCTTGGTTCATCGTCTGAATCTTCCTGATTTCCATCTTCGCTTTTGGGCGAAGCAGCATTACTTTTCCTTGCTGACTTCCTTCCACCTTCCGCCGCAGCATTCCTTTTACGGTTTTCAGAGTCCCTAGTATTACCACCACCCCAATCAGATTCTGAATCAGAGTCTGACGAGGATGAAGATGAATTTGAAAGGGACACTTCTTCGTCTGAAGAGTCCTCTTCTGAAGGTATGTCCATATTCTGTAAACGTGATCAAGTTTATTGTCTTAATTACGATCTATAAATAGAGCGTGCCCTGAATAAAATACATTTAATATGATACTAAATAAACTAGTGAAAAACGTAAACTCACCTCAATGTCACTCTCATTATGAGCCCCTCTTTCTTCGAACATTCTTCGCACATTGTATCTGCTTCTGGGTGGTCTGGCATTTGTCCTACGAGCACTCTGTACTAAAACTGCACCTCTGTTATTTATTGGAACGGCACGTCGTGACAATTGTTGGTTAACTGAAATTTCGACTTGGGGTCTTGGGTTGGGTCTAGCAACTCCTTCAATTTCTAACATATTCGGATCTCCCTGCCTCATACGTCTTTCTGCTGCCTCCTAATTTCCAAATTTTTCCACATATTTCACTTTCTCATTTTGAATATAATTGCTTGAAAACAAAAAAATTACACTGTCAGTCTTACTAAAGCCAATCTTCGGACTCTTCTTGATCTAGCCTCACGAACAGAGATGCCATCAGTTGGAGATGTTTGTAAATGGGCTGTTCCCCCACTTGTTGGTCTCCTGTTGCAGTGTTCTTTGTACAATGTTTCCTCTTGCTCGGCGTATCCCAACCTAAGATTTTCCGATCGAGTCAGTAGTCCTCTGTTTAATGGCATTATTACCTTACGTTCAGGAAAGCCGTAATTTCCTCGTTGCCAGTTTCCAGTAGACTGCCGAACACCTTCTACATCACCACTTCGCCGAAGTCCGACAACACGACGCTCACGATCATTTGGGCCTCCAGACAGCCGAGGAACTGGAACAGCTACGTGTAAGTAAAATATATCAACAAATCAACATTTGATAAAATTTATAACGTTCCCTTTTTTCATAAAATATGCCAGTTCTTACCATTACGAGCATTCTCCCCACGAACGCCTTGCTCTATGGCCAACTGCTCAATCATTTCATCAATGTTCGAACGAGGATTACTTGGTAGACCTTCAATAACTTCTTG
>JAHZMZ010000036.1:0-14479 GCA_027743805.1 Lepidocyrtoides sp. E14
AACAATTCTACAAAAAGTTACATTATTTGTACTTCCATCATCATCATGTCATGTCATATTAATAACGAGTAGTACAAACCGTTGGAACAAAACAAAAAAACACTCGTTTGTACTCCTCCACGCATTCTGCAGCATTTCCGAGAGTTTTCCAAATCAACAAAAATTTACCATCCTGAAATTTTGCCATGTAGACATGTGTGGCACAACAGTGGTTAGCTGGACAAAATATTATAAAAAATGTAATGTGGTCAGTGCAGTAGTGGCGGTTGATGGTTACGTGTGAATGAAAATAGTAATTAGGTTGTAAGTGAAAAATTACTTTTGTAGAAGGTAACTGAGCTGCACCGTAGGGAAAACGAGAGGAGGAAAAAATTACCTAGACAGTCTCGCAGTCTATACCTTGGTGGTCCTTCTCTTTACGCGGTAAAAAGCGATTCCAAAAATATCATTCAAAGTATTTTTACTTTGACTTCTGTTAAGGCAAAAACAATCACCTAACAACAAAGCTTACATTATGTGTGAGTTTTGAGAATGTCATTTTTTATTCCAAGATTTCTGTCGCTGTTTCCATCATCATCAATTTCGACAAAGTCGATACATTTTGTTTGTTTCTGTGACAGTAATGGTTACCGTGCCGTGTAGCACTGTAACGTTACAATTTTCCAATTGCCGTCCATCCGTAGTAGACGGAGGAAAGAAAAGCACAAAAGGACAGGGCAGAATTGGAAAAGGCATGTTTTTATACTGTTGGTTACGAAGGAAGAGTGGCAGTGATAAAAATCGGCAAAATGATGGTGTACACAGTCATAATAAACAGTAGCAAATAATAAAATAAATTCTCTAGCTGGATAAGATTTTTCCCTGTGATAATAACAATAATAATACATTACATCAAAAAAGTACACAGAAAAGCACTACACTTATTGCACGGCATATGTCCGAATTCACAACGCGATAACAAGACTAATAAGTTATATTTGATCATGATCATTATGATTATTATTGTGCCATACCTACTATACTGCCATGTTACACTACTTGCCACCATTATTAAGCCGACTGAAGTAGTGGTAGTAGTAGTGGTGAGATCGTTGTACGTTCAGTTTAGTGTGGTGATAAGTAGAAGCAAATGTTTCTTTCTTTCTTTCTCGCAAGTCAGACAAAATGTCTTTTTGCCATGCCACGTCATAAAAAATAGGTATTATAGCAAATGCATAATATTCCTTAAAAAAAGTGTGAATGTCGCTGGAAGAATTTTGGTGTGGTGTTGACTGGTTTAGTTGGCTTCTTTTGAGAAAGAGAGAATGTGCGTGTGTGTGTGTGTGTGTAATAATAATGGCACATCTGGACGAAGATGAAAGAAGCGAAGGAAGCAATAAAGGGGAGAAGATGATAATGCGTGTTACGGCGAAGGATAGATGAGCCCTTTGGGGTCTCATTTTCTTCTACCGTTTTTCATCCTATCCAACACCATCTTGGTTGGTGTTGGCGGCGGTGTGGTGGGAGAGATGAGATGCCTCATTTCTATCACAACTTGGAAAGAATAGAGATAAATGAGGATGAGAGGAGTAGTAGCATTAGCAAGTCCAGTTAGTAGTAAGTATGCAGCAGTAGCTTTGCCTCTTTTTTCTCTCTCCCTAGCTATCTATCTGTCTGCCCAGTGCAACCCAAACTAAGCCAAGTCAATTTACCGTTCAGAGCAATTTTGACATGAGGAAAAATTAATGGTTTTCCTTTTTGACAAATTGGACGATAGGGCAGGAGACCAGAATAGCACTTTGGGAAGTAGGAAAAAAGGGAAAAAAGTCTCATTAACTTAGAGGACGAGAGAATTATGAAAAGCATAATATGTAATACTGACGTATCATCATTATTTTCCTGAAATATTTCTTTTGCTACGTATATATTAGGCCTTCATCACTGCATTGTGATGCGGGAGTTCTTTTTTTAACTTGAAATAAATTTTTGTCATCGTGAGAATACTTGAACTGTCCTCCAAGACATCTCGTCGTTCGTGGCTACGTGTAATGCTGTGTTTTGGTTTGAATATTTTTACCTTTCTTCAGATGAATGGTAAAGTTGATACGTATTAATAGTTTGAACTTTAATGACGCCATTAGTAAAATCAATTTTAGTGGTACACCTCCCAGCCTTGCAAGGTATATCGACACTGACACAAGTAACAAATACTAATTACACAACGTAAGTGAACGTGTAGGTGATCTTGCGAGCAAATCTGCATCTAATATCCAATTATCTTCCAAATCTGCATAATATTACATGCAGTTTACATGTATCCGTTAAATTTTTACTTTTTAATTCTGAAAATACTGTTCATAAACAATCCATAGTATACCTACATAATATACTGTACTGTGTTTGTTGTTCTGTTCAAGCACAAAAAACTTTCCTCGTAAAACTTCCATCCCCTATGTTCTCTCATTGCTGCTGCTGTTGTCCCTGACATAATTCAAATAAAAACAGATAATCAAAATCGGAGTACAAGTCATAGAAGCCATACAGCCATGTAAGCATAATAAATGTTTTTCACGCAAACACGGGAATCTCCTTCATACTCCGTTTATGCGTCTTTCTCTTTCGCAGTGAATTTGAAAAACACACTAAAATAAATAGTTTATTTCAGTTTCGCGTCGAAGAAGTAAAAGTAGTGATGTTCCTATGAGTGTGAATTTGTGTGAAATTCGCATTTTTTGTTTATATAAATAATTTAGCCACTCCCTGAGCACCAACCGCTCGAATTTATTTTCTCTCAATACAAAACAGAAAAGTCCATTAAAGTTGAATGGGAAGGGAATGGAGAAAATTAAGCACATCATTTTGTTGTACAGTTCAGTCCAGGAGATAAATCGAGTTCCAATTCCCTCCCAACGACCGGACCACATTTAAATAATGCTTGGAATTGGATTGATATTATTTAGAGCTGAAATTTTTCTCGCAAAAAAAATTATGCATGCTTAATGCCTTGCTTGTCCGCTTTCGTGCATTTTATTATTCCAAAGTGGAAAAACCGCAAGAATTGTAAATTGGATGACGGTCAGGGAGAGTCAATGTATTTTTTATTTATATTTTTATCATTGTATTTGTGCATGTAATGTGTATTGTATAGGCATTAAGAAAAGCAGCTTTCGGAGATTTATCGACAAAATTTATTGCGTACCTTTAGCATGACTCCATAATCAAGACAAACTGTATTTTATGCAGGCATTGTAGTAAGTATCCATCCATCTCTGCTTTTTTATACAACAGACCAGCCAGACCATATCGCACGACAAACGACAGCTCTGCTGGCTGCCGTTGATATTTATGAATTTATGCATAAATTGCCGGTTGTTTGGCTGTGTGAAGGCGGATATGTGCAATAACACTCACACAATACCCGTGTTTATATGGATGCCCATTGTGTAACAGCAATCCAACAATCCAGCCCACAAAACTCCCTTTTCCAGTGGAATAATGCCCGCGGTGGTGAATACTGAATTTGGTTACAAAACATAAAAATTATACTCTGCTTAAATGCCTATATAAATACGTATACTCTCATCTTCAACTAAACCAGGTAAAAGCAAGGGAATTTTTCCAAGTTCCAAGAAAAAAATGTACTATCATCAACATCAACTAACCTACCCATATATTTCCCTGTATATTATTTAATATTATAAAAGTCTCCAGTCTTTTTCTCATTTTTTTTTTGCTTTTGTTGTTGTGAGCACGTCTGAGAAAAATAATGGATGCAGATTTTTGCCATTGATTAAACCAGTCCTTTTCGTTTTGCTCCCTGTAGTCAAGTCGTAAGTCGCAACTAAACTCTTTCCTCTACCATACCACCAACTTATTTTCCAGGATGCCGTTAATGATGCATTGGATATTGGTTTTCTTCTATTGAATCCTGCTCTCTCTCTCTTCCACACTCTATTTCATGCCATTATTCTACCCGTTTTCTGCGGCAAAACAGGGTCTTCCCTGCCACCACCACCACCACCACTACAACCATCGGGAATTGTTGTTTCATTCCAGTAAAGTTAGATATGAGCCTACCATAATATAAAATTGCTTGTCATAATAAAAAAAAGTAAAATAATAATAATATGCTCACTCTTTCCTTCCTCCTATTCTTTTCGTCTTAACAAAAAACCAGCAGCACATTGAATTGTGTTTATCTTTTTTTCTCGTCTCTCTTTCTTTCTCAGGCTTTAACAAAAGGTTACCTATATGCCTTTCTATCCACGCCAACAAGAATGGATATTTTTGCCATAACAAAGAGAATATTTGCTCCGATAATGGATTTCGATTATCTTCTTAGCCCATCTCTACTCCAGTGTACTACTACTACCACCACTACTACTCCAGTTTTTTTTCCATTATTCTCCGCCTCAACTCCACTCCAATCCATACTCCATGCATTTTACACTCACTCTAAACAACTAACTGAACGATATAAAAAAAAGTTTACGCTGATGCCTGTTTCAGTTACAGCTAACAGCCAAAGCCTTTCTTCAGCTTTTCTAGTGGTGGTATAAAACAGGCGAAGCGAGGGCTATATTCGGCTTGCTACAAAATAATGCATGATGACTTTTCGTTACTCCCTTTTAATGAAGTATAATAAATATAACAGCTAAAATGCTTTTCTCTTCTTCTTCTCTTTGGAGTAGGCAGGCATCGCAGAAATAACTCTGGAAAAAATGTTTTTTTTTCGCTTATCTTTTACTCTGGCCATAGCTTGCTTGCTGTTACTGCTGTTCTACTAATTTGGCGAAAAAAGTCTTTCATCTATTTATTCCATTATCCATGGTAGTGAGTGGTGCTTTACTGCTAATACTACTGCTGCCCTACTTCACTTTCAATGGTTCACCCAATAACTTTTGGTCTCGAGGCCTGCAATATTTTTCTCGTTGTTGAGATGGTGATGATAATCTGATAATGAAGAGAAGGAGGAGAAATGCCTGTGGTGTGGTGGCATGGTGGTGCTGGTAGTTGGTTGTAGGATTAAATGCTATAAATAAAGAAAACATTGACAACAAAAATGGTAGCAAAAAATAAAAAGAACGAGTTCGTTAAAAGGAAATTGGGAGAACACGATTAAAATGGTAGTGGTGGGTAGATTACTCTTACAGCGAAAGTGATTGTGAAGGCACAAAAAATGATTGTTTTTGGATGAATTCGGGAAAAAAGTATATGAAAAGCTAGTAAAAATACGGAAGGAATAAATGCGTACAAAAAATAACAAGCATTCGCAATGACCAGTCAAACTAATGTGATCAAGCGTATGTCATTAAAGATGAGAACAATTTCAGCTTGCTTGTATCGTTTGAATAGGCTCTCGAATATGTATGAACGTCAGATAAAACTCAGCAACGGCAAATACATTGAAAGACAACATAAAAATGGTTTGCTTATTGTTAGTTGAGTATTTTTTGTTCACGTAATCTATGTGTTAGCAGCCTCACAGATAGAAAGATATCTTTCATATGTCAATGAGGAGATGAGAAGAGGAACTGTTGCTGTACGTCGACTAAAGGCAGTATTTTCATCGTAATATTTTATAATCACAACTTTAGACTATGATGATGATGCTTGATTATGATTATTATCATAATTATAAAGCATTGATAATCGTTGACTTTGATATCAGGGTTCTTCTGTGTACGCAGAGGCTGTACAACTTTACAATTTATCATTCAGGCTAAAATTTTAAGCAGTAGCACTAGTATGCGTCAATTTATTATAACATTACATTACATAGACTACAGGCAATATTAGTCTGTATTTTTCCCTCTAAACGTAGCATCTTTTTTTTTCTCTTCCACACCTGGCTTTTCTAATGGAGAGTTAAGTGCAGATAGACTAATCATCATCAACAAAATGGAAAGACAAATAACTGAAATATTTACACAGTTTTCACACTCTTCCGCATCAGCTAAACCGAACCGCAAATATTCGTACTTACACTGGCATTCCTCCGGGAATTGTAATCGTAGGGAATAGGTGGAAACACAAAGTGGATTGACGGATGGTCAGAATGTATTAAAATGAATATAACATTACGAAATACCCATTATATTATTGAGCTATTTTGAAACGAATTGGACATTGAACAAATAAAACTTACTGTAAATGTGTGTGTAAGTAATGGATAAGTGTTGATTTATGAGAAAAGTTCCTGGCTGTTGCACAACAGTGAGAGCATCATCATTGCTCTCAAACTGATATGTGATGCTTACTGAATCGTAAAATGAGAACGGAAATGTTGGTGACATCAAAGGAAAATGAATGGTTTACCATTAAAACCCTGATCAATGATCAGAGTGAGTAATTACATGAATGTGAATGAGAAAATGTGGAAAGAGAAAATTACATGAATTGTATGTAAAACAAATAAAAATTGTATTCTGGGATCAAAAACTGTAGCTACAAAAATATATTAGGGACTTTCTTGTGTGCTGTGTCTTGTTCAGCAGCAAATATAAATCCACAAACTTAATATTATTATTATCCTTTACTGGATTTACTAGAGAGTGACATTATCGTAAGTGGTCGACTACGTATACACACTTTTCTATTTTTTTATTCCGACGCAGAAAAGCTTAAAACTTTGGCAAGGTATTCTGAAGAATGGATATCGTCCATCTATGAGTTGCACTCAAGTGACACTCAGAAATGTAGGGAAAGTGGGTTTATTGGAATAATTTATGGTTGGAAGAATAATCGTATGCTACTTACGCATGGTTTCAAGAGGTCAAAGTAAAATACTGCAACACGTTGAACGCTCATTTGTTGTTTTGCTTTCAACCTCCTTGTTCTTTTATACCATGACTCAGCAATACCCGAATAAAAAATCGTTGCAGTGAATTTTGGGTGGCATAGGTTTCAAGGGGCCACTACAATTTTTTACTGGTGTAAATGCATTATATGCCCCATAAACGCATTACTGCATAGAGTGGTTTTTTTCTTCTGCGGTATAATAATTCTTCTCTGACCATTATTTTTCTGTGTGGAATCTTTTATTTTTTTGCAACATTTTGCAAGAATAGTTTGGAAGGAGAGATCAAGGGAGTCATCATAAAGATTGGAGTGAGCTATGATGCATTCTGAGCACTCCCTAAGGAATCCAAAGCACCAGCAGAGCAAACTTGGATAAAATATTGTAGCATGCTGTTGTGCCGCTGTATTGTATCAAGTCTAGACCAATCCTTCTCAACTTCCTTCCCGTTAGGGAATAAAGGACTAGACCCCAAGTTCCCTTTTGTGCCTGTTTTGGCGGTTTGGTGTGAGTAGTGGTGGTGGTGGCGTACGCTGTGCTTTTACATTTTTTCGTTCTTCTTTTCAGTGTGAATGAGAAGAATGAAGAATAAAACGAGTTGACTGCTGAAAAATGAGGGGATTTTTTTGGCAAAAGTGGAGTATAAGAAAAATTGAATATTGCATTAGTACTAGGGTTATTGCACATTGTTTGTCTGCTGAGATAAGAGAAAGCTATAATGCTAGGATGGCTGGCTATGTTGCAATAATATTATTAAATGTGGTGGAATGCGGTTATTGTTAGGAAGCGGAAATGAAATAAAATTATAAGAGTAATGTACATATTAGTAGACGATACTATACAAAAAGTAGTTAAATTGCTGCTATGTAGCATGTAGTATCGAAATGTTGTAAATATACTTACAAGAAATGAGGACACGATACAAGAGTGATTTTATTTCACAAGATTTCCCAAACTTGAGGGTTAATGCCTATTTCTATCTTGAGAAAAACATCATCAGGTCATAGAAGTCTAGAATTTTAATTTCTTGAAATATCTGGGTTTTATTAATGGGAAAAACAAAAAAACTTCCAAGAAAGCAAAAAGATTTATATATTTATTACTGAGCACGAGTAATAATTAATTGCTTGCTATAATATATTATGCGTAAGTATAGTTCAGCTGCATTCCACACAGGATGCTCTTGTACCGGTATTCTTTTCGACTTGAACATTGGTTTTCTTATTTGTCGGCGGGCGTCGTAGCAACTTTATAATGCATGGTGTAGTTAAATGTTTCTAACCTTTCTATTAGGCCAAATTGTTACAAATGGACACGTCCTAGAGATAATCCCAAAGTTAGTGTCGTTACAGTCTATTCAGCAGCCTAATCGAAAGCAGTCCAAATATGTAGGTTCCAACTCTATGAGGTTTATAAATCTTGTGTCTGTTAACTTTCTTATGAGAGTAATTTCAAGATCACATTATTCAAAAAACATAAAAATTGACGCAGAATACCACATAATTTTCATAACTCAGTATTTGAATAATTAATGTCTGTCGATTAAGTGAAGTTTTAAAGTCAATATAAAACGTTTCTTTTTAAGGCAAGTTGAAACACTCTTAATCCTTTACGTTTACCATGTATACAAAACATTGATTAAAATGAAAGAAAAACGATAACAAATCGATAAAAATGCAAAGAAGATGATGATGGGGAAACGAGAGTTCAAAGAGCAGTTGAAGAAAATAAAAGCAGTTCATTTTTCGCCATTGAATGAAAAGCCAGAATAAGCAACTAAATTTCAGATTGTGAAAGGCTGAGCACGTAAGAAATGAACACGTTTTCTCATGCAAAATAATATTGCGCGTAAAAAAGTAAAGAACAAGTTGAAGAGTGAAAGAGAAAAAAGATGTTATCAATCTCCATTTCTTCACGTCCGCCTTTCTTTATTTTATTCTCTTCTTTCCTTCCACTCACCAGCGTCTCACATCTTCTCCACCTCGTCTTTCTCTCTGGTGTGACCTAAATTCTAAGAGTCAAGTAAAAAAGGAAAATAAAATGGAGTATAGATAAAGCGATATTTTCTGCCACCACGATTTCCATCTTTTTCTCATCTCATCCACTAGAAAACGGCAAATTTCGTTACATTATTGTCTTGTCAAACCTTTGATATTGTGCGTAGAGGTAAGATAGATGTACAAGTGGATTTGAAAATGTTCTTTGTTTGCATCCATCTAAATTTACACACTCCATTCTATCATCCTCGTCATCATCATCATCATCATCATTTTTTCGATGGCTGAAATTCAACTTGGAATATAAACAGAGGTGAATGAATATAAGTAAAAGACAACTTTTTCATACCTACGTAACTCGTTTCCTGACTATATTTCAGTAGGCAGACACAAAAACCAACCGTAGAAAAAATCTTCCTTTATTCTACGAAAAAAGGAGTTTACACATACCTTGGCGAAAATCAAACCCCATTTCCATTTTTCCTCACAACCTCATCTTTCTTGTGTTTATTTCGTCTTCATCTCATCTCCATCAAATCTCAACATCAAACGACTTGAGACTCGAATAGAATCTGCTGAGGTACCAATATTCATTGCCATCGTCATCAACATAACCACCACACATGCATAGCATGCTTCCCTTCCTTACATTTTTCTCCATTTTCTTTGCGCCGAATACTCTCAATCATTCAAAAATCGTCATCAATGCCTTTTTTTATTATAATAGTTTGTAGATTTTTTCAGCGGTTGTATATTATTGATTGAATGTTATACTAGTGCTACATCATATCCAGAGGTGTATAAGGTGTGTTTGTATACTGAATGTCATGCCAAACTTGGTAATGTTAAGTATGGAATAAGAATTCCCATCAAGCTTTTATTTTATATCCTTTTTCTATCCATTTTCTTATTTTTTTTACTTTGTTGTGCAGTAGTTACTCTCCACGCACAATTGACAATTCCGCTGAGAAAACGCCTCAGTGAAGAGCATAGTTCAAACGATCGAACGAATGATGATTGTTTCTCTTCATCGAATCACATTTCGGTTGATTTTTTCCCCAAATCGTATTTGGATATAAGGCTCATCTTCATCTTTCATTCAGAACTAACAAGAAACCAACATTGGTATATTACACAAAGGAGGTACGGTGGATGAGTGAATTGTGTTGTGAGATGGAATAAAATCCCCAGGAAAGACCCATTAAGGCGAAAAATAAAAATAAACATGTCATATTTTATGAATCTCTCTATCAATATTATGCCTTTGCAACTAGCAATAACGACCTTACAACTCTCTTATAGGTTTATCATAGCAGACAACAGAAAATGCAGACAAGTTGGTTTTCCGGGTATTTAAAAAAATGAAATCGACTGGGCCATTCATGCGTGAAAGAAGAGAGTAGACAAATGCTGCGGGCTGAGCATTTCAAATCAGAGTTGGTAAAATACAGACTGTCGAAACGAGTGAAAGAGGACAAAATCAGAGTTTGAGGTTTATATTGCTGTAGTAATTTTGCATGAAAATAATGAAATTGCAGTTTGCTGCATTTCCGCACCTTAGTTAATATTATAAACTTACAGCATGGCTTAAGAAATTATAGACCGAAGATTTCATGGATATGGACGCATAGAAGACAAGCTAACACGAGTTAGGACAGATAGAAAGAAAATATTCAACTCAGCTCAACTTTTGAAAGCAAAGTACAAGAATACCACTGAAATAAATAATCTTGATAGTATCCAAGAGTAACATTAATGGGTTTGGCCATTATGGGATGCACATTTGACGCCCATAAAAGCGATATGTTGTAACATGTACATTAGGATGTTTCTATTCTAACCAAACCCGTTTCCAAGGAAACAGGTAGAGAACAGAGAGAGAAAGCGTAATATTTTGCTGTTGTTTTTGTATTTTAAGTTGCTGCCTGTACTATTAAAGTATAGTATACACCTCCTCTTATCTCTTATCAAATGTAGCAAACCCATAAATTAGCTGTTTTGAGTGCATCCTTTTTATTTCCAGAGTACATAAAATAACTTTTTGTTGAACAAGTTAAAATGAACTCTGGTTTTTTTGTGGTAATGGTGTGTCTGGTGTGTGGTTGCTAACACGTATAGTGCTTCTGCCTAGCTCTCATGTTTTGGAGTAAATTAAGAGGAGTCACTTAAACAGAAAGTTAACAGAATACATTTTCTATTCCTGTCATGTTGTTATTCTTCTTTTCCTTCTTGAAAGAACGTTTTCCTTGCAGCGAAAGTATTTATAAAAGAGAGAGATGGAGAGAGAGAGAGAAAAGAACGTGCCGTCGCATCTTACCCACCTATTGTCTAACTAAAAGTGGAAAGTATGTAGCAGCAGCAGCAGTTAGTTAGTAGTTTTGGTAACAGATTGCTACTTTTCTATCGCTGCTGCTGTCTATTTACTTTACTTTTACTTTTTGTTTATGTGTGAGCGTCTGCTGCTGCTAGCTGTTGCGATCTCAAGGTCAGCAGCTTTATTTTGTGTTTTTCCTGTTGTGAATGGGAGGGAAAATAGGAGGGGAAGAAGAAAAAGAGAAAAACTGTTTTGTTTGCATGTCAAGTATCTCACATAAATAACATGGGTGAAAGTAGAATATATGTACATATTTATACGTACGTACACGCAGCGTATCTCCCATGTTTTGTTTTAAGATTTAAGTCAAGGGAAAAAGTAAACTTTCTCGTTTCACTTGCACCTTCAACATTTCTCCCTCCCACTCTTCATCATGTTTTCTTTACTCCAGGCCACGCAAAAACATTATCTTTTCTGGTAAAATGTTATTTTTTCCTATTTCCTAGAAAATATCATTCTTCATGTGTATCTGAGTGGCTTATAGAGGAAGTCAAACGCACACTCTCAAATGGAAAGTGAAAAGTCTAAAAATATTCCGTCTAAAGCCAATTGTGTGGAAAACAAAGTTATTTCGCAATTTTCGATGACGACGTCAGTTCACCAGTTTGTTTGTTGATGATTGTTGCTGGAGGCTTTAAAAGCATAAGTACTTACCTTGCTGTTCCTTTTACCTTTCCCGTTATCTTTTAAGCCTGCTTAAAATATGATAATAATGATAACAAACGGATTGAGAAAAGGGGGAAAACACAAAAAGGAGAAATACTATAACTAAAAAAATCAAGGAATAAACATTTAACGGAGAACAAATGACTTCCTATTATTACCTCATATCTGTTCATCCTTTTCTCTCTGAATTATTCTTCCTGAAAATAAGATTGTTGCTTAAAAATATTTTCCAAGATAAACATGAAAAATGTGAGCAGAAATATCACAATACAGACAATATGCGTCTCTTCTCAGCTATACGGTTGCGATATTGCCTAACTCAACAAAAAAAGATAAGGAAGGATGCATCCGCACCTTTGGAAAAAAGAAAAGAATAAAAAATATGTGTTGAAAAGCCATTTTTTTGCAACTTCCACGCTGTGAAAAAAACAAAAGACTGGAGCTAATATATATTTAACGAGAGACAATGGTAATAGGTATACTAACAAGCCAACAACACTGTATGGTTACTTGTTTTACACAATGAATGTTATATGTAGCAGCAAGCAAACCTGTGGTGGAAAATGAGAATGTTACTCAAAACACATTTACAACATTTTTTTTATTGTATGACGACTATGATGACTAGGAAAATTGTTTGAATGCATATTTTCACACACACACGGACGTTTCGTTGCATTGTCATATCGCTTCGGTGGGTGAGGTGCTGTTGTCTAGTTCTTTCTTTCCTCGTGTCTTGTAAGCATGCTGGGAACAAGACGAGGAAAAAAATCGATTCCATTTTCTTGCTGGTTAACAAAAAAAAACTTTTTTTTTCCTTTTCTTCTTCCTGCCTTTTTTGCATATTATCTTTCTCGTTAGTCGTGTATTTACGCAGGGCTTTGCATTTTATCAGTAGTAGTGGATAGTAGTAGCAAGAAGAAAGAAGAAAAGGAAGTAGAGAAAGTTGAAAGCAACCATGCATGTCGACGTTGACCTACATGCTGTATTTATATCTATAATACTATCGCATATCACACACTCTACTAGATTTTCTTTTTCCTTCGTCTTGATAATTTCTCTCTGTGAGGGAAAAAAAGGGAAGTCTATTCTGTTCTATAAGTTGGTTGTAAGCCTATTCTTACATTACATTGCATTTTGTAGAGAGAGAGAGAATAGTTATAAGAATAATAATAAAAATGAGTTTTTATGGTGGGAACTCTGGAAGGTGGAGAGGAGAAGGAGAGTGAATCACTTCAATAACTACTAGATTACATGGTAGAAGAATAAGGGGATGGTAAAAGTATATTTTCATATTTTTGTGTGTGTGTGTGTGAGGAGTTTAGCTCATATTATGTAATATGTATGTGTGCCGTGTGGAAGTTTCATGTAAAAAGTATTTAGTAGTAGTAGTAGTGGAGAGGTGGGCTTGTCATGCTAATGCCCTGCAAGCAAGTGTAGAAAAGAAACAAGTTTGTGAACAGATATTCACTAAAGAAACTTAAGAATGGGACTAGTCAGTGGAGCAGAAAAATTCCGGGAATTGTTGCAGGGAAAGCTAGAGAGAGAGAGAGAGAGAATGAAAAAAGGGAAAGGAATTTTCTTTTCATGAAAAAAGAAACAAGTTTGTGAACAGACGTTCACTAAAGAAACTTAAGAATGGGACTAGTCAGTGGAGCAGAAAAATTCCGGGAATTGTTGCAGGGAAAGCTAGAGAGAGAGAGAGAGAATGAAAAAAGGGAAAGGAATTTTCTTTTCATGACTTGTGTTGATGCTGTTGATGATGAAGCTGCTGATGCTGAAAAAGAAGATGTGGGTACTGAGGAGTGAAGATGGTTGAGTGAGAACTTAACAAAAATGCATTTTCTCTCGAGAAAAAATAAATTGGATACGACAAATTCTCTCTCTCCTTATGTAGTAAGTAGGTAAAATATATATTGAGAGGTGTGCCAACATATATAATAATACTTGAGTCTAGGCACATCATTTTTTATCATTGACAAGGTAGATGATGATAAATAATGATGGCTATCTTCTTAACCTACTTACACAAATGCACTTCATGTTTTGGTAGTATTAATAATTTTTTGGGGAAAAAAGTTTCGTCTCTTTGCAAAAAGAGCATTTTTGCCGGATAGAAAGATATAGGATAGGAATGTCTGCGAAATGACCGGTACGGGAAAAGAGATGAAGGACAGCAGGAAAATATGAAAAGGAGACATGGGACATGACAAGCATTACGAGAAAATGGCGGTTTCCAAAATCAATAAAAATTGTAATACTCAGCCTGGAGTGTCACGTCTATATTTTCCCATCATCACATAATTGCTAGGGGATTGGATTGATAATGGTATATATAGCATTTAGATTTTAAAGCTAGTCATAGTAATGACGTTATAAAGTTTTTCAGTTTGCATTTTGCTTACAGTGCTCTCTTTGAAGCTATTTAAAGTATTGTAATTAGGACTATTTTACCTTGTGGAGTCTTTGTCTGTCTACCAGCACTGCCAAGACTCACAAGGAAGGTCTCACAACGAATTAAAACCTATAGCCAACTTAAATGCCGTTTCTTGTAGAGCATTTTGTCTTGATTCTTGCTGGCATATTCATTTTCCCGAATGCGCACTGGTAGGGGGTCACGGAGCCCCCAATGTTTAAGTTAGTGGTATAATGATTGAAACGTTT
>JAHZMZ010000037.1:0-26663 GCA_027743805.1 Lepidocyrtoides sp. E14
CACATCAGTTTTTATGTGGGTTTATGAATAGTGTATGACTTGCAAATGATATTGTCAGTCTACTCCAATTTTTTATTTATTTTAAGTAGAATATATATTTTTTTATCTCATTATATAATGCGGTTCTTCATAAGGGTTGCTTAACAAGATAGTCTTTTTTTGTGTGTGTGTGTGCATCTGTACACTACATTTTCTTTTCCAGTAGTTCATGCATTCATGTGAAAGTAAGCTTATAATCAGTTGTATATATGGCATGGCACAATAAATATGGTATCACTCACTGAACAACCGGTGAATAGAAACATCTTTTTTTTGTTATCCCATGAGCTTTTTCACTTCACACCGTTCGCATTATTTTCCCTTTTCATCCTTTTTCCCCTTTCAATAAAACGATATGGGATTACGATTCCACCATCATCACATTCACAACCACCACCACCACCACTACCACCTTCATCACCACACTCATCCCTCTGTTCCTACTTTACGCACACAATACTACTGCTGCTAGGATACTCATCATATCATCAAGTATGTATTGCTGTTGTATGTCAGTTTTTTTTACATTGCATGATTTTTAGTGCACTCGGATAATAAAACCGGAAACTCATGACCACGTCAACAAGTACATATAATAATAAGCACTTGGGAAAACAAATAAATGGGTGGATGAGATGAGAGATGCACATTCACAAAACTCATTCCAAGAAATGCACATTGTACATATTTACAAGTTTGTGAGCAATGTAATGGTATTAAGAGAGAGAGAGTAGCAGTGCACGTGCTCTCATCACCAGAAATAGTTCAAAGATAACTGGTTTTCCCTCTATTCTCTTTTTTTGTTGTTGTCCTGTACTTTAGTAAATATTGCAGCTACATTGTAGTACCAAAGCAGGTAGACTTTTGTAATTCTTTTTGCGTTTTAGATTGTTTTCTGGTGTTTCTTATTTGTAAAGCTATCATTATTATTATGCATGCACACGGTAGCACGTGAAAGAAGAAGTCACAGAGAAAATGTTTTTTTTTCAGGACATAACAGGACAGCATTCAGGCCAGGAAAACTAACCAACTAACAAGAAGAAAACATTGCATATATAATATTTATTTGTTTACACAGGTAACCCAGTCGTAAGTGGGAAAAAGAAAGAAGAAGGTAAAATTTCATGGGAAATCAGCTCAGAAATTGGACTGTGTGTTTGTAAAAGGAAGATATGTTGTAGAGACAGAGGAGAACCGCACTAACAACAGTGATGATAATAATAATAATAACCAGAAGGAGAAAGAGCAGGCAAAATGTAATCTAGCTCAGGTATCTCTTTCTTTCTTTTTGACTTTTTTTTTCTCTTTTTCTCGTTCTCTAACTTTTCTCCTTATTATGCAAAAAAAAAAAATTTATGCAGGGAACGTATTATTTGAAGCTTGCTTCTTTTTTTCTCAGAGCGACAAGGAAAAAAGAGCGAACGAGCGAAAGGGAGGACGCACTACTGCTTGGTGGTAGTAGTAAACTTATGTAGCTTGCTTGTTTACTACTGCTGCTGTTTCTTCAGAGTCCAAGTTTTGTTTGGTGAAAGTCAGGAGAAACCTGAAACGGAACTGAAAAGGGGAAAAGATGAGGTGAAGCAAGAAGATGGCACGATTGCTTACTCTTTCTCTGCTCTAGATACATTTTGCCATGCTTCTGCTATTTTTTCTCTCTTTTCTTCAGCCAAAAACCTGCTATGATGAAGCTTGCTTGCTTGCCAGAGAAAGTGGTTCTGGTGCTGGTCTCGTTCCGTGAAAATTTTTGCATGGGAACGAACAATGCAAACGCTTACACACCACACACGGCTCTATATATATGGCGTCAGGGAATGCTGCTTGCTACTTCTAAAAGAGAAACTCTTTATAGACACCATCACCATGTAAAAAGAAAAAATAATTCGGGATGAGAAACTCCTACCCAAGCAAGCACACAGACACAAACTGCTATGCATGCACCACTACTACTGATATTATTGCTTCTGCAGCAGTAGTGGCAACATGGACTATTTTCCCTTCAGTCTTCAGTCCTTCTCTGGAAAAGCTGGGAAAACGTGTAGAACTTATTTTTTTCTCCTGCTGCTGCTTGCTTGCTTGCTACACAGTTTCATAAGAGAAAGCAAAGGAGGAAACGTAGAAAATAAAGTGTATGATTTTCCTCGCTGTCACTGCACTCCTCTCTCTCTCTCTCTTTCTACTTGTCTTGCATTATCCCATATAGCTATAGTTTTGTGAATGGCATTAATAATGATATTCTTTTCTCTTTCTGTGTGTCCCTTTTTTATTCTCTCTCTCTCTCTGAGAAAATCGAAGGCAAGTTTCCCAAAAAAAATATATATTAATGCTGAAACTTAGAAGGGGACCTTGTAAAAAGTCAGCTTGGTATAATTCCTGTATAAAAGAAATGTGATGGGTACTCCCCCACTACTGACATCATATATCATTAAGTACGTAATATAGGACATATGATGGTAGTGAAAAACAAGAAAAAAATGTAGCATACACTATCATCTTACTGATTCCATTCTTGTACAACTTTCCTAAAAGTATTTTCAACTACCTTGCTCCTGCTCCAAAAGCTGGGGTATGTGCAAATGCAAAAAAGTGAAGACGAACAACTTGCCATGCTACTTCTGATGCTGCTGCTTACGATGATGATGATGATGATATATACCGTACAAATCTTGTACTTTTAAAAAGTATTTTTTTACATATTTCCACGTGCTTAAAATAGGAATTGGGTAGATCTACATAACTCATTCGAAAGGAAGGTATTTTATTTTCTTCGTACTTACAGAGCAGAGCAAACGGTTGAATGAATCTTGTTTTCGAATTGCTTTAACGTGTGCTGCTGGGTGTTGGGTTGGATGAATGCATTAACAAGAAAAGTGAAAGTGTACACACAGTACACACACACGTGAAAGTGAATGCATATTGTGATTATGCTTGTGTTTTTGGTATGCTGCCAAAAATAAATAAAATGTTTGAAATAAAATGGACAAATAGTATCCAGTAGAGCAGAGAGCTAGGGCTTAGCTGGTTCACGTAAAAGAGAAAATTGAATAAATCCCTTTTCAGCTTCGGAAATTATGTGAAATTCTGATCATAGTCATCATCATCATCATCATCATCATGGATGTTATTATTGTTATTATTACCTTGAAATTGGATATTTGTAGAAGTTTAGGGGAAAATGATATTCAGAATACTTTGTTAAGCTGAGAGTTCAAACTGGAAGGATAGCATACACACCGCCAGAGAAAGAGAGAGAGGTAAAAAGTATTATAATGCGACATTCGACATCACACACATATACACACGTAACGCCACCAGCAATTGCCAAATCCGCTCCATTAATTTTCCTTTAATAGCTCTTTTCACAAGTTTGCTCAATTCAGGTAAGTGGATACACTGAAAATCAACAACCACAGGGAAGGAATTAGTAAAAGCCTCTTATGATGTTCATGTCTTTGAAATGTATTACTACATCATGTCGGATTAATACGAAAATGAAGCTGAAATAAATAAATGCTTAAAAATCATAACATTTTCTCAAGTGAGAAAATACCTATCGCTGAAAAAACATGATTTTTTTTTGTATTGAGACTCAACTTATTTCCCTCCAGTTTAAGCAAATTGGCCAACAATCGTAAGGAAAAAACTGTTAAATCGCAAATCCTGAATAATAACGAAATAAACATAAAAATGCGTAGAACTGCAGCTTTTTACGAAAAAATACAGAAAAGAAAAAAACGCATCTGCACGTGACCTGTACTACTTTAATATAAGTTTCAATATTACAAAAGTAAACGAAACTATTATCCTCATCATCATCTCATTTCATCCCATTTACTCTGTTTACAATAATTATCCTTTCCTTCTCAACCGAAAAGAAAAAAAAATGTATAAAAATAACGCTTTCTTTTTACATATACAACCACTCGGTTGTTGTGTTGTTGTAGTGTACACATTGTTATTAGACGTTTTTATTTGGTCTCAAGGGGGATTATCCTGAAAGCCTCTGTTTCGTCCTTCGTCATTCTCACTTTTTTCTCTCCTTTTTTCCTGCTCACTGCAGAGACTATAAGAGTAAAAGTAGAAGAATAAACTGAGATGTGAAAACTCTTGAAGAAACAAGGAGACAGGTTTGATGGCGGTCATGATGATAGTGATATTTTCACTATGAAACCCATCTCTTCTTTTCCATTACACAAAAAATGTATCCGCAGCATCGTCTCGCAAAGTGAATGTACAATGAGTCTGTAGAGCAATAATGGGAAATGTTGACTTGCCAGTGTAGTTTAGATGCAAAGCTTTTTTTGTGTGGATCAGAAAAAAAAAATGACCGGGGTAAAGTGCCGCGGTGGAAGAAGAAGGAAAAAGTACCTCGTTAGAATCTCTTACAGCTTCAACAACTCCACAAAGCTGTGTATGTATCTCTCTGTGGAAAGCAAATGGTCACTAAAAATGTTTAATGCAGAGATAATGTATAACATTTTAGTGGAAAAAATACTTAGAATAAAGTTAGAATCCCTGTAATTATTTTTCTAAATGATAGAATAAACGTAAAAGTAGCCAGTAGCAGTGATTGTGCAAAAAAATAAAACTGTAATTTCGTAATAGTACGCGGAGGAATGCAAAAAAATATATCTGACTACAAGTCAGTCACTACTAGTCACGTTGGATAAAAACATACCGAGATAACATTTACGTCAGTCTTACATTGTCAGCCGTCCACTGACCTTTTCAAGCTGGTCATTTTTTAATTGAAATCTCCTACCGCTTTATTACTTTCATTTGGAACAGAAAAATAATAAATGGGAAAGGATGACGGAGTTCTCAAACGACATGTTAGATAGGGATTAGTTTTAGGTTGCTGAGTTCAAATTTTGCGCGAAAATTTAAAAATTCTAGAATAAGTGACTTTGAATTTCACAACAATAATATGTACATTTTTTAATGGCGCGAAATTTAAAATCAGCAACCCTAATCCCATCCCTGGATAAAAACAACCCAGGTCCGTGTGTCTTAAAGACATGGTCTACTCTTCAAAGGTTTATTTTATGACCTATTCATGTAACGCTAAGTTAGCGTCGTCACTAACCGCATGGTTTAAAAGCTCTCCTTTTTCTTATCTTCGTTTGCCTCCATAATTGCATTTTTTATGATGCCGTTCACACACCGAAGCAAATTCTTGAATGAGTTTGAGAAGGATATTTTATCATCGCTATTTCAATTTTCTTCTTCGCTCTCACACAGACATCTAGACTATGTCGCTGTTAGATTTTAAAGGGAATATAAATTTGTGTGAAATCACTACAAAAAAAAAAAGATTTTTTTAAACAAAAAAAAAAAAACAAATCGGAGAAAGCAGACAAGTGGACTACATCTACTTTGCTTTTTCAGTCTCAGTGATGATGATGGTCCATCCCAAAGAAAAATACCTTTTTTCCCAGTATTATGGCACCAAGTGGATGAAACGACTGACTGGTAAAAAAAAACTGGTCACATAAGAAAACTATTATTCTAAAAACCTATCTTTACTTTTTTTCTAGACGTGTCACATTTCGTCATTTTATACCCCTCTCGTTTTCAACCAGACTAGATAAACTTTTTTTCTCCTCTTTCTGTAGCACGTTGTAACATAACACGTCTTTCTTCCATCGTTATTTTTTTCAGCTGGAAAATAAAACTTTTACTAAAACTAAATCTGGGAATGAAGACAAGCATTTCATTTAGCTGCGCTGCTGCAAGCTGCCATGTACGTTCGTACTATATAGTCTTCTTGAGGCAGTGAAGAAAATTTTTATATTTTTTGTTTCCTTCTTGTCTGCTCTCCTCAAAAGTGACATGACATAAGAAGAGAAGTGACTGCTTTGAGATTTTCTTCTTTATGGAGAAAAACCAATATACAACAGCATGGTATGGCATCATCATCATCATCATCGCCATGTGCTGTGTATGTGGTGGTGGGTGGTAGTGTGCTGAAAAGTAGAAAAGGAAATAGATTTTGGAGAAAGTTACAAAGATGATAATATGTCGAGACAGACACACTTACTTTATATCCACTGGCAGATCCAAAACCCTCAAAGTTTTCTCTCTTTTTTCTTTTGCAGAGAGAAAAGAGTCCTTCAGAAGAGATAGCAAAAACGGTACGCATTTCCTAAAGAGTTTGCCATCTCCGCTTCATATTTTCCATTATTACTGTTTCCTGTTATGTCACATTTCGTACCACACATAAAAAATAAATAAATAGGCGCAAACTAGAATGGGAAATTGCTGTAAAGCTATGCTGACTTACAAATAAACATTGAGAATGGGCTTTTTTTTGAGGTATGAATTTAGTGAAGATGACACAAAACGTACTATATGAGGAGTCAAGTCAACTAAAAATTTTTTAGATTACATTGCAATCCAATCTGAAGGCAAATTACGACAAAGATTCGAATGAGTGCGCTAACCTTATCACGAGTCACGACTGTTTGCCTTCCAGCTGAAAATAAATATTAGCTGTATATATAAATATACAGAAACCACAAATGTACCTTTCTAACTTTCTGCGAAATATTGATGTGTATTTTCGGATTTGTTTGTGTGGATGTGATAAAAAGGTTGGCAAACAAGTTTCAGGTCAAGCAGTTTAATGTCATGGGTCTTCTTGGGTCCTCGACTGTGTAACAAGAGAATAGCATTGTGTGTGGCTGAAACGCATTTTTTTCAGTAAAACCAACTTGATCAATTCAATTCAGAAAAGGCACAACTCTGCCATTTCCATATAGGCTATATGGAAATAGTTGAAACGGTCGAGTAGTAGTAGTTTGTCGAGTTATGGGAACAGATTTTTTCCATTTATGTTGTGCCATAAAGTCATGGACTTTGTGGGTCAAATAGTATTGAATTGTGTGCCAGTGTCAACCTCCACGCTCCAAGGCAAGAAATATGTAGGCACTTGTCCGTCCCCTAACTTTACGATGGAACCCACTCGAAATAAGTTTATTTTTGATAAAAAATGGTGGGAACTCGAGACTGACAAGGAAAACATTAAACTCGAGGAGATGAAATGACAGAACTTTTATGGTAGCGCCATCTTCATTTTGGAGAAACAAAAAAGATAGATTTCACCAAAATTCTACGTTTTTAGATGATCAGCTCAGCGCTTAGATTACTTGTCGGTCAAACTTCCTTTTTAAAATGCTGCCTGGCAGTATGCTAAGATACGTTCTTAAAAATACGTCACAAATTTCTCAGAGCATACTTTCACCCCGACTTTAAATTTACGGAGAAAGTAAAAATTTTCTCACGGATTTACTTTTGCTGCAATAAAATTTTTGTACGACGATGAAAGAAGTTGGGGGAATGTGAATCTTCAATCAGAAAAAACGCTGCAAATTTTCTGAAACAATGAATACCAACACCGACATCTCTCCCGAGTACCGGTAAAACACCAAACTGTACTCATTTTACTTCCAGAGATGCAGCTAGAGGACAAGAGGCGAGCCACCAACAGAACGGTTGTTGCCAGAACCACCAGAATACAGCTGTATGTATTGCTTTACCTCAAGTTGAAGTCCCCAAATTCACTATGCAATGCTCCAGCGTAACCGTTTGCTAGTTTTCATATGTACGTTGCATGAAATTCGTCGCACTGGCAATATTTGTTGAAGCTGAAAATTTTCGAATCATCTACAATTTCAGCTTCTCAGAACGTATGCGTAAAAAGTGTGTTCACACACAAACTTTATTTACATAGCTGGGGTAGCGAAACTTCAAGCTAAGCATTATAGTCCATTTTTTCAGTCATATCTCACAGCAAATTGCATGGTTGTAATAAAAAACACGATAAGATAACGCTGTACACACAATCTATAGAAGGAAAAGGACTGAGTATGCATGCTCCAAACGAGAATATCTAGTCATGAATAATTCATGCTTACCGATTTTATTTAATTCACCAGCGGGGCTTGATCGTACTGGTCGATCTTCCAACTCCAACTATTCATTCATTATTATCGGCAGAGACTGGATAAAAAACTATTGAACATTTTTGGAGTCTATGTTTTCTTACTTGGCAAATAGATTGCAAATTTTTAAGTAATAATAATTATGTTAAGTAAAGAACAGTGAGTGGTAAAAAACGTTTTCTTTTAATTGCCCAACGTTTCCACTTTATAACCAAAGTGCTCATCAGGAGCAAATAACACAATGAAAGTTGGAATTTTAAAGTATTTACCAAATATAGGTCAGTCGTTAATTCTAATGTTCAGACGTCCTCACTTAGCGTTAAATTAAATATTACTAATCTCTTCTGATCATGTCCTTTCATGCCACCATAAAAGAGCAATTTTGGTATTGAAGCATGTTGCACATTGCTTTGTATGTATCACACCCATTCAGTAAAAGAACAAATAATTACTCACTACCAAAAACAGTTCGTCATCTTTAGTTTGAAGGGTTTTGGTTCTGCTCTGTTCAAAGTAAAAAATGACAATACCTCAAAAACCAAAAGTATTTCCTCACAAAGTAACTTGAAGCCACTGTAAAATGACAAGCTAATTTATTTAAAACCGTTATCCTTGATTACAGAGGACAGGTACTGTTTCTGTTTTTAAAAAAGAAAATTAATTTACAAATCGCGTAAGCTCGAGATAAAACTAAAGAGTACTAATCTGATATGCTTTTGTTCCAGTGTTCATTTAACGCTCATGATGAGACGGTGTTTTTGCTCAGTTATATGACTGCTTGTTTTATACTTTCAACAATGTCTATCGTTTTCTCAGACATAACAGGTATTTTAACTTTGGTACATTTCTTAAATCAAAGCAACCGAGACAAAATTTTCTTTGCCATAAAAAGGTACCTCACCATTGGCAAAAACTTTTCCAAAAACATTCTTCTCCTCATGTTTTCTATTTAAACTTAACAAGTTGATTTAAGCAATTGGTCCCTATTCCCGGAAATTTTAAGCGTCATCATTAAAGTTGTTTGTTATTTCTCCAAGCTTACCTTAGATAAACCTGTGATAACCTTGAATTTCCCATTCCATTTTCTGTTTCTTTGTACATATTTATGAGGTGGGTGCTACGCATAAATATTTTTATAAAAACAACCTTGGAAGAAAAAATCCTTCTTGACAAGATGCTCAAAACAAAACAGCGTAAGTATTTTATCCCTTCCAAGAAAAAAGTTTATGTATTCTCCCAAAACTTTGCCGTCTACAAATTCCTCCTTTCTTCTAAATGACAAACTTTGTGCGAAAGGAAACTGTGGGTAAATTGTCTCCGAAAAAGTGAATGCGAAAATGTTCGTATTTCATTTGCCTCTATTTATTATTCAGCAGTTCATTTGTAACCATTCACAGAATCAAGCCACCGAGGAGTCTCTTTTACCAAAGTAAAAACAATAGCCCTCAAGATCCACTTTTAGAACTGTAATACGATGGAAGGTATAAAAGACGTCCTGTGTTTTACAATCAACAAAGCAGCAACAACCCACTCTCATATTTCTACAGTTTTCACAAGAAATTTATCTACGTGAATAGGAATAATAATAGGACCACCATCTAATCCGTGCTGCTGTTGTTGTTGTTTGTTATTGCAAATTGTACAGCTTGTAACATGAGATGAAAAAAAGGTAAAAGAGAAATATGAGAAAATTGCAAACAACGTGACAAAACAAAAAAGTCTATAGGGCGAATTTTTTTTTTGCCCTCCTCCAAAATTCTTTGAACTTATAAGAGCCTCTAGCTGTTTGAAAAGAACAGATCGATAGGATAAGAAAAGACAAAAAATAAAAATATCAAACGTAAAAAAAGCCAAATTGTGCTGCTGCTGCCTGCCACTGTCACACATGGGAATAGGTTTTAGAAGGATGATGAAAAATCATATAGGCGCTGCTATTGCATGGAATGGACATACTTTTCAACTTTTTGTGGGTTTCCAATGTTAATCGTGAGTTGACTTACTTGACATTGCAGAAAAGAAAGGTTGTTTTTTTGTGAAAGTCGTAATATGATCGTTGCTACTTATTTATATCGTTTTTTATGTGTTTTTTTTCTGCCATCTCGTCATCAAAAAGTGCTTTGTTTTTCTGTTGTTTTTTTGTGGAGGAATTTGATGATGGTGGATTCTCATATTTTGGTGGTGGGCGGGTGGTGGTGGTATCATGTTACGGATAGAATGAACTAATTAAGTCTCTCTGGGTATTCATCTCGCAGTTCACTGCTTTTATGGAGGGATATGGTTTTATTTTTGGTTCGTTTAAGAGTTCTTCTGGAATGGGACTTTTGGGTCAAACTTACATGGTGGTATTACAAGTAGTACCAAAATAGTATGGAGTGGGATATAAAAAAAAGTCTTTCTATATGCCTTTTCCAAAATGATGCGTGGGTTGTTTAGTTTGGACACACAACTGAATAATACTGCCATATTCTTTTACATTTGTATTCAAATTTAACTCGCATTTAAAATAATTGCGCACAATTTGTTTACCTAATTTTGGAGAAAAAGGTCAATGCGTAAATAGTACAAAAGGTTTGTACAGGATGAATGTTACAAGGAAGTTTACTTTTTTTATGTTCCAATGAGCATAGTTTTCTCTCGAAGGACATCGGACTATTCTGATAAGGTTGGAAAGATGTAAGATAACAAAAAACTGGAAACTGGTTTTTTTAAAATGCACGTGTAGCTTACCATTTAAATTGAAGAAAGGATAGTTAACTTAATAAAAGAAATCAACTCAACTATTTTGGGAAATTGGTAGCTTGAAGCTAGATTTATGGCTGTGTGTGTATGTTAAAAGAGAATGGAACAAAACAACGCCTTTTGAAGTATTTTTTTATGGTTGTGTAAACGAGTAAGCAAACGATTATGCTCTTGGACATTGCTAAAGTTGAACTAACTGCGCCGTTGAAGACACTGCGTGGACAACGAATCAATCATATGAATTACAACTTCATGTCAATTTACCAAACCAAGTTGATGTACAATGCATCAATGAAATTGTCTTCTTTCAACCAAAATGTAGGAATATTTTGCAATCTGTATTTATTTATTTTTCTCCAAATAAATTTCAAAAGGTAGCCAGCCACAGGTCATACTTTGACAAGAAGTAAATAAAGAGTTACTTTATATTTATTTGATCATTTATTTTCGTGCCATTTCTTCCACAATCGAAATGGAACACAAGCCTACAGAGATGTTGTGATCTACACAAAAGTTAAAGTAATTGAAGATGCATTATCATACCAAGCGCTAGTGTTGTTTTTATTGCTGTGTCATCTCAAAAGGAATTTGATGGAAAGAGACCATTTTGTCATGTTTTCAGTGTATTTCATAGACATCCCATTTACATACATTAACTCTAAACGACTGTTCGTCCTATGTACAAGGAATAAAATTGCTACGTGTAAAAAAGTAAATGTGTTTGTCCTGCGTATATACCACCACCGTATCCTCTTCTCTGAGTAGTATGAAAATGACTGACATTTCATGATCGCGATGTAATGTTGCTTCGAAATGATGTGATATCAGCAAATGCGTCAGCATTATCATATCATCTATTTTTTTCTAGACTAAAAGTAGTTTCACGATGCATTGAATAACGGATGATGATGATGATAACTTACAGCAGCGTAGTAAATACTGTGTGGAATGCGACACAGTAGTGGATTTTATAGCATATTTTTACAATGAAATGTGCTTATACAAGCAGCACTGGCACCAGTTTTTTTTCCTCTCAGAAAAAAAAAATTCTACTTTAGTCGGTAAAACTTTCTTTTTTACTTATCTTATCTTCATTGGTTGGTGAAATGCTACTACTTCTACTGAAAAGCAATAAGAGGCACAGCAGCAGCAGCAGGACCGTTTTTTTTCTTGAAGGCGAGTGGCCGTATTGTTTGTACTCCATCGTATATCTGGGTGGTCGACGGTCACATAAAAGAAACCTTTTAAGTTGGATGAGCAGTGAAAGCAGATATAGTACTAGAGACACACACTCAAGTGGAAATATAATACAGGCTTTCTTTTCTTCTCAGCGTGCTACTACTGCTCCTCACATGGCTAATAATATTGACGCATATTGCCTGTAATAATAGATCGCTTGCATTTGACGTACATATTTTTCATCAGGGTTTTAGTTAAGTCGCTTGTCCACTACTGCTATACTCAGCTTCAGCTTTTCTCTTCTCGATGATGAAGGTTGTCTGCCTGTCATCATGAAATCGCTGTGTGCGCCAAAAAAACAACATCTTTTCTCTTCTCCATTAAAAATAGATATTTCAGTGGAGGAAATGCTATGTAATATTTTTTCTGTTGCTTCTCTAGAGGTAGAGTAGAGTATGAAAATGCGTCATGGACCGTTCACTGTTTATATACAATTTTATTGGTAATTTCTCTTGTCATCGTAATATAATCATAATCATACATATTCTCTCCCGCTGCTGCTGGCGCTAAAGAATCTATTCTATTATATTTTATCACTACGTATAATATGTATGTATTTACAGCGACTGTTAAAATAATAGAAGACGTAACGTACATAAATAAATTATTTTATTACTACAAATAATATGCATATTAATGTGTAATATATTTTTAATAATGTTTGTTAAAAATCATCTATACTTTCACGCAATATGTATGACAAGACATAATAAATTTAACGCACTGTTATGTATTTTAGAGTTAGCTTACACTTTACTAAATTATCTGTATATTTGACTAATTTACCATAACATGTAACAAAGAAATGTTGTCAAAACTAACATCTAAAAGTGATGGATTGTGAATTCATTAAATTATAATGCTAAAAAATTATTATCAATAATGTTTCATAAGTTTTTACCACAATTTCTTAATTAGCTGGTGTAACAATATCTTAATTTATTTTTTAATTAATTTTAGAGAATAGTTTGGCTAAATTGCTATTAAATCTAAAATTAGTTTGATTTCCTTTTTATGGGTCCCAAACTTTAGAGTAAAATTGCTGATTTGACCTTGTGCTAATTACAAACTTCAGCAATTCTAAATCTCTATGTAGTTTATCTCATTCTAAATCTATTTTTTTAAATGAGTTTAAATTTTGAATAAAAATTTCAATGAGTATTTTTTATACATTAGGTATTCAATATTATAAATATAATATTTGCTGCATAGATATTATATACATGTATGTACAATGTACATAATTCATTCCAATATATTTTTGGTTAGAGTCTACAAAAACCCATTAAATTTTTCCTCAAAGTCAAGTCACCCCAACAGAATGCATGAAAGGTAGTGTTTTTATGTGCATATAACACATAACTGCATCCAAATATGTATAATATGCTATATTTTTTTTAGTTTTCGTTTTATGCACTACACATACTTGTTATTTTTATCCTAGAGATCACTCACAACAACTGTGCCCACAAAATTGGAAAGTAAAATATTATTTTACTCTTTCCGTCTGTTTCATTTTTTTATCAAAAAACGGCAAGACAGGTAAATATTTTTTTGTAAATCTGTGTAGTATGTTTTATTTGTGTAAAAATGCAAAAATCTTGGCATTCAATTCAGCTTAAAACTGTATCTATTATTTGAATAAGTACCAGTTAGTTTGCACATTTCAATCTTTCTTTTATTTTTCCTGGTATGTTAAAAAACCACATTATTGGTTCCATTTTCGTTTTTAATTTTGAAAGTTAACTTTTTTTATGTGTACTAATTAAAAAAGTTTGCTTGATATTATTGATGCTTGGAATCATCTTTATTTACAGCGAACCAATGCATTCTCATATTCCTCATCATGAACGATTCACATGATGTGATTAATGTTTATTTTAGATAAGTAGAAGTGCATCTATTAAAAAAACAGAGTTGTAACTGTTACATCAATTCTAAGAACTCTGCTTCGTTTAGAAAATAAACCCAAAAGCTGTTTTTTCAGTACCAGTTTGGCTCGTGTACCAACAACCAAGGTTAGAAATATACGGCGACATTGGATAGCCATATGTGGTAAAACTGCGTAGAAAGGAAATCCATTACATTATACAGAGATATGATATACTGCCTGTTATAACTGTGTGCTGGTTGACCTGCAAGATTTTAATAGAGTAATAAAAATGAAATAATAAGTCTTCGTAGAAAATCCTCCTCTCGATAAACCCAAGCCCACGCACACACACATTTAGCAGTTCGTGAGTTCAAGAAACAACTTACTTTATAGCACTTTTCTGAGAAACTTGAGCGTGCACTTTATATCCCTGGCTGACTGACAAGCAGTAAGCTATATCTTGTGTGTGTGTATTCTTTCAAAAATGTCTAAAAAAGGGTAGTCGTTTTTTATTATATAGGAAAAGATGGAACTTAATGAATGGCTATAATATTATTTTTTTTAAAAAGATCAAATTAACCCTTTCTCAGCAACAGGCTTAACTTTCTGGTGTACCATTTCTCATTTTCTTGAAAAAAAAATCTTTTTTTTAGAATTTCATTCATTAAATTCAGTCCAAGTTGCTGACGTAATTAACAGCTTGAGTCCTTTTTATTCGTCTAGAGGAAGAAAATGTGCACAGAAATGAAGACCATATAGCGTCAGCGTCGTATTCGACAATGAAAATAATTTCTGTCATTTCATTATTTGCCATCAAAGCGATGACTTTGTCCTTGGCGAAAGTGTAATTAAACAGAAAAATGCACAGGATCTAAAAAATACACCAACAGAATATCAATGCAATTTGTGCATGAATACTACACGCAAGGTATAATAATTATGCACTTACTAATGATGCCAGTGTAGTAGTAAACAGTAATGGATTTTTTTACTGTTCCATGGCTTAATATCGCGTTTCTTCAAGAAATGTTGCTTCGTTTCTTCGGATGATAGTCTACCTATACAGCCTATAATAGTGCTAGGAAATGGGTCGAGTGGGCCTTGATTTTAAAATATTTATCAGTACTATGTACTTTCTTTGCCTTGTAGTAAAAACGTGCCGTTGCACTCATGAAAGAGATGAACATCAGGAGAGAAAGTTGCTAATGTGTACATCATTAGAAAGTTATTGTAAGGTTTGTACTGGTTTTATATCTGTTTTCTCGGGTTTAAGCCAGCAGGTCTTTTTTGCTATTGTGCATGTTTCTTTTTGGCTTTGAGTACAAATTCAGCACAGAATTAGATTTTGTGTGGAATATGAGCATATTATTCAAGAAGAGCATTGTTAAAGCAATAATTACGAAACACTTTCAGCAGTTATTCAAGTGATGTATACAGTACCTACTACGCGTGTATACAAAAGCTGTACATTTACACAATCGCAAAACCGAACTAAATACATACAAGCAGTACTTAATTCTAACACGTGAGAATACATAATAATTATGTGTCGCGTATTGAAACGGGAATGTTTTTAGGAGACAGCTGGTTCCTCCACTTCACATTCATTTGAAATTAAAACTAGCTCGCGTTGCAAATTTTCTCTGCGAGCAAAACGAAAGGGTGGTAAATTGAACAAGATATTTTAAAGCAATTTTTATATCGTGAGCGATATGGCATTTAGGAGGAGACGAACAAACGAACGACGAGAATGTGCAGGATGAGCTGAATGTGTCCTCTGATGGTGCGCAGTTAGACGTTTTTCTTTTTAAACTGGAGGGACGGAAGTGACACTGGAATCAATGGACGTGATAACATTTCCTTTTGTCGGGGTATTCGAGTCTTTCTCAAACGAAGTGGAATTTTTGTGGTCCTTTCCTGGAAGTTTAGACAGTGCTCCTCCGCTTGTGCCACTGATATTGTTTCGAAAGTTGTCAGACTTGGAGTTCTGTTTGATTAGATTAGAGGAAGAATTCGTTCTCGATGTTGGATGGGGGTGTGGTGGTGGTGGATTTATTGGACTTGTAACGCCAGCAGTACCAGTAGTGCTTCCGCCGCTGCTGTTATCACCTCGTAATCCCATTACTGCGTTTTTGTTCATTGATGTGGGCGTCTCTGATTTCAGGGTTTTACCTATATAGTAACACAGGTTAATGATGCATATATGCTTCAGCAAATAAATTTAAGTCGTTTACTTCGTCAACCTTGTTTGAACCCTTTGTATTGTTGTTTAAATGTACACCACACACAAGCACATACATAATAGCTATATATAAATGTACCTAACTCTTTTATTGTATTACTGTCATTAATAATTTACCGAACCAACCTTGTGAAACCACTGAAAGGTAAACTGGACGATAAAGTACTATTGAGTCTCCATTCTCCATGCTTCCGTCATACACTTGGCCCAGCTGGAACTCAGGTCCAATGTACATTCCACCCTCAGCATGATCACAAGCCACTTCTGTTGAAAATAAATAATCAAAAACAGGAAGCACCACACTTTTAGATAGGTCACCTTTAACAAAATCGGCGTCCATTCATTATTTACACGAGTAAAGGGGAAATCCTTCTTCCATGAAAGATCAAAAGCTCTTGTCGATTTTTATACAATCTTACCGTATTGAATCACAGGCTGCTGGTTAGAATTCGGAATTCTGAAGGGAACGGTTGCGATTGTTATGGGAAAATGCATATTCAGGGATTCCCCCTCGCCAGACTTTTCAAGCTCCACACTAACCTGAAAAACATTTTTTAACGAAAAAATACTGTCAACAAATTGTGTGTACACTTTTTTGTTCTTTTTCATTTTTTATGCTTAAATTCACTCAAATTATGCTTATGTACGTTGCACTACTGAAAAAGTAGGTAATATATTTTTTTTACTGGAAAAAAGACCTATTGCGGCAAAAGGATGAACATATGTGATATGAGATAAATACGGAGATAGACTTTCGAATTAAAAAAAAAGAAAAAAAGGGTACATAGACCCGTTCTGAAGACAAGAGATATGTTGACGTGCACCACCACGCGGGGATGTAACCATCCAGTACAAAATTAATAGTACCTACCTATACGTCAACAAGGACGCTAGTGTTACTACAAAAATTGCTTTTATCTACATGAATGAGTTTTCACTACAAAAACGTTGATGAGTTTATCTATTTATTCGCTATCTAAACTTTGCTAGAAGCCATGCACCACCACCGCCATTCGCCATCCAAGTGACTCTACACACATGTACGTACATATTTTTTTGGCTTGTCCCAAATGCCGTACAAACGAGCGCAAGTGAAAAATTTGGAAAGAGAGAGAGAGAAAAAATATAGAAAAGCCCTTTCTGTTTGAATAAGTATTTGTCAAACGGACCGGAATAATCCTTAAAATAATTCTCTTTCCTTTTTTCGTCGTTTTTCAGTAGAAAACATGATCATGACGATGATGATGATGAGAGAAAGTGAAAAAGGGTTCAAACAAACCTATTCGAGAGATATGCACGCTTTTTACTCACAGAGAGAGAGAGAAAGAAAAAAAGCTCCCTTTTTGCTTTCCTTTCATTACTGCTAGATTGCTACTACACACAACACTTCAAAAGAAAAAAAATTGGATTGTGGTAGCGATAGATGATAAAATACTGATTAATCTATGTCGATTTTGCAGATTGGTAGACTTGACACGTAAAAGTAGAGCTTGTCCCAGTGCACTTTTCCTTTTTTGTGAATGAATAGATATAGAGAGGTACATGATTTTCGTTTGTGTTATAAAGTTGAATCAGCCACTTGACTTTATTGGATGGTTTTTAGAAGAGAAAAGTGTTTTCAAAAGTAAATTAAACTGGGTTAAGTGAAAGCGAAATGGGACCTTTTGTACTTTATTTTTGAAGTGAAATGATATTATTTATAATTTATAAACTCTTTAGGTAAACAGTTTAGACTTTGATGAAAGGCAGAGAGTTTGCAAAAAAAAAAAACTTTAAATTTTTTACCTGATAAAATCTTTTTAGATTTTTAAATTTAATACATTATTTTTTTGGAAGGACCAATATTTTTTTCTAAAAAATGTGATGATGATCGGTGTTGCTCTTGTCGCTTATTGGGTTACGTCGAAAAAGTGCATTGTAGCGTACACAAGTGATCATGTATTTACAACCAAAGGGAGTTGCTAATAACAATGTGTACTAGCAAACCGACAACAGAAAAGGGAGGAGGGCTGCAAATAAACCACCTGCTATAGATGCTATGTATGTACGCAGATATGTATGTATGTACATAAGATTTGTTCACTTACTTTGAGCACATAGTACAGTTGAATGAGTCGACAAACACCAATTAGCGTTGGGGGCATGGTAGGCACAACGAGATTTTGTTGGGAATCCCATTTAGTTCTTGAATGTGCTGGTACAGGGGCTCCTCGATATTCGAAAATTGTATGAGACACTTCCTTTGACACACCCAACACGCCACGATCGATGTAGTATTCCACATACTAGACAAGCATAATCATCATCATCATAAAATAGAGAGAATATTATTGGCATCAAGAGTTCCATGACATGAGATGAGACCTTAGTTATATATATGTATAGTGAAGCTACAAATTTTGGCAAAAGAGGAGGAAAAAGAGCAGTGATGCATTCCACATAACCCAGTGATCCGTTCTAATGTCAACAGCAGCATATTTTGCTGTATTTACCTTTCTAGTAGTACATCATCATGCAAGCACGCTACTATTACTACTGTCGACATAATAGAACTAAAAATGGACATTTTTTTTCAAAAAAAATAAGTAAAAGGTCAAACAAATTTTTTTGGACGAAACTGGAGATTAAACAGAATAGGATTTTATTAGCATGCTTATTATATTTTTTTTTCAATTGATCTCACTTTTTGTCGTCACTATTTTTTTGTGCTAAATTTACAAGGTGGAGGAACTCAACCAAAAATCACGTTGTGCTGACGCAGACGAAATGAATTTGCAAGAGAAGCAAAAAAAATGTTGATTTTTTTTTCTACCTGGACAAGTCGCAGCTTGAGTCTAGCTTCTTCATCACTTTGATTGTCAATATCCGCTTTCACTCTAAGACTTTCCCCACACACGTACGCGGATCTGTCCAATTTCGTTCTAAGCGTTACTCTCCGTCTGTCCCAGCATAAGCTAAAGCGTGGTCGTCTTCTTTCCCCCATAATAGGTTTCTAGATATAATAAAAGAAGCACGAAAACAAAGTTAACGGTTGACATTTTTTCCCCCTTAAATGCTTCAGAACTGACAGAAATTGCAATTTATGAAAAGCAATTACATCTCTGACAAATTTCCTGCTTCCTGTTATCACGTGCTTGTACATACGTAAAAATACGTACGTACACCCATCATCATCGTATCTTACCAAACGACAGCAATTGTTTTGTTAAGGTCACGCAGGTCTTTTTACCCAAAATCTCTCGCAAAATGATTTTAACATTTTTTTATAACATATCGGCGTAGTACCATCATCATCCACGTCCCAAAGTACATACTTTGGTGGGGCAAATGTAGGGAAAAAAATAAAATGGAGAAAGTAGAACTTTTGGCGGACGACGGGCGTGCTTTCATACTGCTTTTAACTTTAACCGCTTCACATTTCGTTCCGCTTCCGTAACTTTGTAAAGTGAAAATGTAATTACTTTTGCGTAATAGCGGAAAAGCTAGCATACCAAATCTACTTACTGTAGCGAATAACGTTGTCTTTACTTATACTACTACCACTACTTGAAAGAAACTTGTCTGCTTTTCTGAGCTTCTTTGATTATTACTGCATTAGTATGATAAATACATAGTAAGAACCTAGCCATGCGTAAAACTGGCATCCATCATTATCATCATCATCATAACAAGCAAGCAAGCCATTAAATGCAAGATGTTTTCATTTTGTGGGAAATGAGGTGTGATATTCGAGAATGCGCTAAAAAAGCAATACATATATTTTTAATAAATTTAAATAAAAAAAGATGAATACGTGTGCCATAAAAAGCAGAAGAGATCTGTTTGAAGTTTTATTCATAAAGAAAATAAGCTGAGCGTAGTACATGCCACGGCATAATTTAACTTCTAGTGCTCAAATCAAACTGAATAAGAATTAGGATCTTGCGCAGTTTTCTCTATTCTGTTGAGTCAGAATTGGACAGCGTCTTTGCTTTCGTAACAACAACAATATATTTACATTCTACTTATCATTATATCAACCTTGTTTCAAATTTCCTGTCCAAGGACTTTTCTCTAAATTGTAGTTTAGCACTGGTATAAATTTTCCAACAGAACGAAGTGAGTAATGCTGTTAAAACTTTATGAATCGTGTGGAAACGAGCAGCACTGTGTGAAATTATGATGACTCATCATAATGATGATGTGCATAATTAAACGAATCTCATGAAGCGGAATGAAGAGGTAGCAGGTGAAGGGAGACAAATAATTTCAAAAGATTCTGTGACTATAAAAATGCAAGATATTCAGTTGCAGAAAAAAACTGTCTCTTTCTGGATGGAAGGATTTTTCGAGAAAAGTGTCAATGGCACAGTTACACTTGGATTGGATTATTATTGCGATAGGTTATAGGCTATTCTGTAGGAAAGCTAAATCGCATATTGCCCCCCATTCCAAATAAAATCGGTGTTTCTCCTGACCTACAGCTTCTTTTTATCTGTGAATTTTCCAAATCATTTTGTAAAATTTATTGTGAAGAAATTTTTTCATTTCCTTGCTTGGAAGCATCAAAAGATAATAATGATGGCTTTTGAAAATATCGCTTTTGCAGACGGACATAACCTGAACAGCCCTATAAGCGACAGCTGTCAAAAAAAGTGACTACTGAGTATAGTCAACTTGCTCATTTTAATTTGTCAAAAAGTTACACACTTACAACAAAAGAGAAAGTTGAGAGATGGAAGAAGAAGAAGAAGAGAAACTAATAGAATTTCTGAGCAGAGGAGAAAGAAAGTCTTCGGGAGTAAATATAATCAGTAGTCTATTTCGGAACTAAAGCTGTACTAGAAGATAACGTCATTACCACCACATCTGACAGCCAAAAAGCCAAAAACAAAACAACGCCATTGGTACTTTTTCAAGACTCTGAAGAAGAAGGAGAACTCCACTCACTGATAAACAGCTTCAGTGAAGTGTAGCAGTAGTAGAAAGTTTTAACAAGAGAATGAAACTTTTATCCTTCACCTCTATCAAATTAAGCAGACATAAATATATAACTGCTAGGTAAACCAGCAACCTGACTACAAAAGTGCAATAATTTTTAGAACATGAATCCAGCCATCACTTACCAGGTAAAAGATGGGGAAAAAACAAAAGAGAAAATATTTCGTTTTTATTTGAGAGACGTAATTCACCAAGACTTATGCAATATTTATATTCCATTCAAAAAATTTTGGCTAGATTAAATAACCATTATTTGAACGATAGATTTCACACGCTTCTACCGTTACTTTGCTCGTCGGAGTTTCGATTGGATGCAAACAATTTTAATTATTTTAAAGTACATTTTTACATAATCACTAACGATAATCTGTATCAAATACTGAAAATTAAAAAAAAAAAACATTTTCTCCAGCGTGATTAAGGAAGTGGAGTAGATTAATGACGATAATGGCTCTTCTAACTTACATACAGCGAAACGACCCACTTTGTATACAAAAATATAATATCATGCGATGTAAAGGATAAATTTTCATTTTTTAAATATTATCCTATCCTATTTTTCTATCTTATTCCTGTTTGTCGTTATTCATCTTGAAAAGTGAAAAGAAAAGAAAGAGACAGGATTTAGTGAAATTCGCTGATATGTATTTTTTTCTGCTGACTTTTATTCATTTTGATCAAATACACTGTCGCTGCTTTCACCATCTTTTCTTGGAATCTGTTTTTGGTACTATTATTAAATTTTACATTGTGTTCCCTAATGTTAAAATTGTCATAATAACAAATGATCGCGACTTTCTAATCATATTTCCTATCAGGCGGAAGTAGCACGTAATATATTACTATCAGACAGAAAGATTTTTCAATTATATTTTAGTTATTGTTACGCTTGGTTATACGTACAACGCCTTGAATTATGGATGGCACAATAAAGACGTACCTTAATGTAGTAGCGTATAGTTCCACATTTGGATTCAAAAGAGTACGGAAGTGAGCTTTCAGGGAGTTGAAATCGAAAAGGAAACTTGTGAAGTCCTCTGGGAAGAATTTGGACATTGCCATCAGCCTTGTCTGCTTTCATTCCATGCATCAGAAAGAAGAAGTAGTAGTAAACGTTAGGGTAGAAAAAAGAATGAAAGTAATTTTACAGGAGAATTAGATAAACCACCGACACGAATATAAGAAACGTGAATTGTGAATAATGAAATAAAATAGAACAAGACAGAGAAAGTAGCAGGCAAGAGTTGCAAGGATATTTATGTCAAAAGAGAACGCATATTAAATTGCATGACTGGAAAAAAATGAAAGAAAAGAAACAAGTTATGTATGCTCTTTTCTGCAGAATATTTTATGAGAAAAAAGATCTTTCATCTTTCTTTTTACTTCTTCAGCTCATAATAAATTCAAAAATAAATTTTTCATTCAGAAATTCAGTTACAAGCTAGGTAATGTACAATGTACGTGGTGATCTTATTTAGGTTGCTGATTTTAAATTTTGCGCCAAAAATTTTAACTAAACGATAGTACGCATTGCGTATGTTGCAGGTAAGTAAAGTACAAAAACAATACGGAATACCTTTTCCCCAAATCATAGCTCGATCATCAATAAAGTATTGGTCATCCTTAACAGTTCTTCGCTCTCCGCTGACCATCACCTTCCACTCTGTGTGAGCTTTACCTCGAAGAACAACACGAATTGCTAAAAGAAAAAAAAATGGTAAGGTGAATTATATACTTTCACTCCTTTCCAGTTCCCTCTCGTCAATCCAAACATTCTTCTTGGAGAACTACCGGCTTGTACGATTTCAAGTTTATATTTTTTTCCTGACAATCCTTCACTTGACTTACCCCTCAATTTAAAATTTTCTATTGTGTCCAAGATCACAAAGCCTGAGAGGATCTCTCCAGCATAGAACATTTCCTTCTCCAGCTTAATGTCAAACTCCCGGATGTAATCCATTTTGTGGTTTTATTCCAATGGTGATGATGATAACGATGATAACTTTCTCACTCTGTGTGTTTTTCTATCCCCTTTGGCAGAGAAATCAGAGATTGTTATTTCTCTCCTATACTTACACTTTCACTCCACTTCCAACCACCACTTCAACACTTTATTATTGTTTTGTCTTTTCAAGTATACCACAACCAAAAACACACTTAAGGGACCCTATGATTATTTCCCCAGTATGAAATACGCATTACTACTACGTTATACTGCTTAAAGACGAAACAAACGGTTGATTTATAGTTTTGAAACTATACCCCACCACCTTATTTTACTTTTCTTGTTTTTCCAATCTTCAAACATTTGTATACCTACATATACATATAAAGTAGACAAGGAAAACTTTTCAAGTGGTAGTTGCTTTCCAGTCTCAAGTCTGGACGATGCTGATATCACCACAAAGATAAACAAAAGTTGCTCACATCATTATTATTATTATTATGAGCATTATAATATTATAAATGAGATTATACCAGAGGGGATGATGACGTTCATAGCACGGAATTCAAATAACTTGTTTTATCCCTCTTTGTTGTTTCTACTATTAACTACATCATGTACACTTGAATTTTGTATGTGACCAAAGAACAACTGCTACTAGAGAATAAAGTCACATGCCTTCTTCAATGTTCTTACTTAGCACTCAGTACTACTTTCTCTTTACCTTTTGACAACCACACAATATTCTCTACCACTCTCGCTCTCTGTGAACGACAATTTATAGTAGCTGTTGTTAGCACGAACTTGCACAAGCACCACTCACTGCTGCTGCTGTAAACATTTTCACATTTTACGTCAAAGACAAACAAGTGAGAACGTGATCTGAATGAAATGTGCAGAGTTAACCAAATGATGGGTTATTATTGGAAAATCCGAAAAAATAACATTTATAAGTATAGTATACCTTCGTGTATTTATTGTAGGTGCCTGTGTGAATTTAAGGGATTTTATGCACTTCTAAGGACCACAGAATGTGTTTATCCTTTTTGAAGAGGCATTCTCTAAAATATCATGCTTCTATGATTTGGCACGACATACGATGAGATTACTATGATGAATAATGGTATAAAATGTCACCTCTCTGCTACTCCACAATCATTAAACAGTCTAGAATTGAATTAATTTTTGATAGTTTTGTGTTGTTTTGGGAAGAAGCTAACATATTTTTACGCCGCAGTAAAATAATTCACATAGCGAGTATGTCGCACCAGGTTTACATTTTATAAACTAACTAAATTGGNAGTCTAGAATTGAATTAATTTTTGATAGTTTTGTGTTGTTTTGGGAAGAAGCTAACATATTTTTACGCCGCAGTAAAATAATTCACATAGCGAGTATGTTCCACCAGGTTTACATTTTATAAACTAACTAAATTGGTCGAATACTAACTCGATGCATTACTGTTCTACGACTAGGGGTTTAGTGTTCATTTCAGGAAATCAAAACTGTGAGCTAAGTCAATAAAGTTGGAAAATGCTTCTGTTTTCTGGGAATCCGTTATTAAGGTTCAACTTTTCCATTAACGTAAGTCCAATCTGTTGTCTATGCAGCACAAAGTCGTTTTCTGTTCTGAAATAAAAGAAATAAAGAAATACCAGCAAAGTTAAATGATGTATGGAAATGATTGGAATGTTTGCATGCAGTTCTATGTTTACACACATGTAGTCTCATCTAACCAAACTTAGCAGGATACTACAAGCGTCCTTGAAATGGATTTGTTTCATTCATTTGCCGTAAATACACCAACGCAAAACATGCGAACAAGTAAACTGGGAATACGTAATACGTACAAAAAAAGTAGGTATGAATAGTGTTGTCTCTAAACTTTCACTCTCCTGCAGAGTGGACTGAACTCGTTCATTATTTTTTAAGTTGCTCCAACCACTCGTTCATTATTATTTTTTATGCTGTTTAATTAACAAAAACTGTGAAACTATTATGTCTTTTCCCACCCCATAAACCCAACTAAAAACTAATATATATCATCGAAAGTATGGCAATTACAATATTTCTCTACTTATGTACTTGTGTCCCATCATCATCAGCACAATAATATGCCGTTATTTCCTCCAAAAAAATACCAGCACAGTGTAAGCAAATGGAAATGCGGTAAAATGTGTTTACTATTCAAAAATAAAATTTATTATGCAATGTAAAATACACGCTGTTGTTTTCTTTACGAAAAAGTTTTAATTGTACTTTAGAGTTCATCTGTTTATTTTCTTTTTAGAAAACCACACACAAACAACTGTACGCTACTACAACAGAAACTTACTTAATTAGTGTTCTCCCTCTGCAGAGATTAATTAATCACGCCCACATACCGGCTTAATTAAGAGGGCTTATAAAGAACTGGTTTGGCTGATGCTGCTGCTGCTGGTAGCATAATTTAGTATGGGGCAATGTGCGTACTAGACTGTCTTTTGGCACTGTGACTGTGCTAATTGAAAAGTCAACATGGTACTCTCAGATTTCTTCAATGTTTCAAGCTTGTAAAGCGTACTGTACTTATAAAAAACAGCATGCTAAATCTAGTTAATGTGTAGCTGTCTAGACCAAGCGCATTTTTTTAAAGACTGCTTTCCTATATTTCAGTACTTTTTTGAGTATCTGTGTATTGATTTTTTATTGTTACCCAAAAAGTAAAAGTACAGATATATGCATTCCAATAATGAGAAGTTTCACTGCTGCTGCTGTGTGAAGAAACTGGAGCATAGGTATTATGTCTGCTCATTGAAGCATGTTAATGAGTAGACAGACGCCCACAAGCATAAAGCCCTAATGGCCCATAATGCAATTAATAAACACCTAATATTATGATGAAATTACACACTGTGTGTGCCATTTATCCAGTCACCCACGTAAATAAAATCCAGAATTTACACACCCAAGCATACAAAAAATGATATACATAATATACAGTCGCACGTTAACACATTCATCCCCGTATGTTAGGACGTTTGGTAAAACTGGTAAGATGAAGAAGAGCTCGTGCAAATATGAAGTGTTCGATAATACCACAATACAGCTATACAAAATTGACAGAAAAAATAGTCCACGTGGAAAACATTGAATTGGTTATTTATAAATAATAATAATCATGTTCATTGAAGCTAGCATTAGCTCCATGAGAAAAACAAGATCAATCAATGTTGCTTTTGAAAAAAAGAGTATCTAATTCTGAGAGAAAGTCAATCTGTAAATACAGTAGCCACACACAATTCGCATTCTATTTTGGCTTCTTTTTTTATGTGACGATGATCACCATCATCATCGAAATGTCGGCCATTTCTCTTCAATAGTGCTTGTCTCATTCAATGTAAATAAATAGGAAAGTAGTAAGGAACAAAAGAAGAGGATACAATCAACTTTCGTAGTGGAAAGGAAAAACAACTTTCTCCTCTTTTGTCTGCTGTCCCTTTCATACACTGAATGAGCTGACAAGCAGTAAAAAGCTGAAATTATTGATCGCTGATTGCAAAATAAGCCAGAGGAGTATTTGTTGTGATGAAAGAAAGTGAAATTACAAAAACAAGCATATAGTCTCTCAATTTTTTTTCTACCAATTTTAGTGTCTTTACAGTTGGTCGAATCTCTATTGTGTTC
>JAHZMZ010000038.1:0-13948 GCA_027743805.1 Lepidocyrtoides sp. E14
TAGACTCTACCTACTTCATTTTTTCATTATTATACTTCCGTCAAATTACCCTCGTTTTTCAAAGTGTTTTGAAATATTTTCCGCACGTGTTTCAATTATTTTGACAGTGATAAAGTCAATCATAATTTAGGATCGTGACACCAGGTTGTTCGTCCTTCCACCGGTACGTCCGATAGGAAATACGAATATATAGAGGGTGAATGTATAAGACAGTGACGAGACGTTAGCTCTGGTTGAATTACAGAAACTAAAAAATCATGTACCGGAATGAATTATTTTTGAATTTCCATACATTCTTATAGTAAACAAATGTGTTACTGATAAAATACGACTAGATGACCAGTCTCAAATTTCAAGTTTCCGACGGAAACCGGAGTCCCAATTAAGTTCCACGCCAGTTAATGCATTGGTGAAATAGTACCAAACATGCACAGTAGTATATTGGTGACCTAATGTGGTGGGTACCGATAAACCCTTGAGCGGAGCTACATAATTACAATTTTGCCAAACTCTACCTAATGAAAGTTTTCGATGACAATTTTTTTCGCTACTCATTTTATCATTTGTGTATAAGACAGGCAAAGGAAAATTTTATTCTTTTCATAAGATCGATATTGTATTTGTACTGAAACGAGCTAGCATATCAGAAAAATATGGAACATAATATGTGGAGCAAGAGTTGGATTTTGTGTACTGACTGTACTAGAGTTATAAGGACAACGGATTTATATTTTTCTTCAAACACACTCATCGTGATATATGTACAAATTAAAAATAAAATAACCATTTTTGAAGAACGTTGGCCATTTTATTCTTAAACGTGTTCAAACTGATAGAAGCTGACTCAAAGTTTTGGAAAATTTGCTGTTTAAAGAATTATAATGCCTGATTTTTTAGCACAGGTGGCAACGCTACTGTTGCTCATCTTTGTTGGGATTTTTTATCCAACTGGCGCAGTTCCTACTGCATGGGTCTCTTCCGAACAGTTTGCGTTTTCACAAGTACTATCACGCACTATTAACTCTTTCGAAGGTTGTATTGTTCACTTGATAAATTTTCAAGGTGCAAATCTTAATGTGTCCCTACTAACCGCACCCATTATTCTAATGCGCTACTTTTCAATCGACCATCTAATTTTGATTCCGATCGAAGTAGATCCCACAAACTTGACTCAAATGGTAAACTTTGCTAGCAACGAAGGATCCCGCAAATATTTGCAGTCCTCTACCTACTACTACTTTGGTCTAACAAATAAACAAAGTAGTTGTAAGGCTAACATCTATTTAGACCCACCTTCTGAAAGGTCAAATCCATTTCTTTACCGAAAAGCTGGCAGGGCACTTGGGACCCTACTGAAGGACCCGTTTTGGCTTCCCGTTCCCTTATTTTACTCAGACTACCATTGGACACGTGACTACATTAACAATGTTCCCTTGTATTCAATGCTAATATCCCGCGACGCAAGCTCATTTGAAAGCATATTTACTGCCGTAATAAATTCAGTATATTATCATGCAGATTTTGTAAGAGTATCGCAATTAATTTTCGTCTGGATGACATTTGGAAATCGGTTCTATGCTCTATGTGAAAACTGTGATACATGTAATCCATACATACTTCTGCCGCTGAAAAATGTTCCCACTGCCAAGTCCCCGGGTATGCACCATCTAACACAAAAAACAGCACAGACCACCAGGTTTCGTTTCTTTAAAATGCCAACAGGCAGGAGTATAAATCAATACAAACGAGTGAAGCATGTTCTGTTTGCTATTAATGAAATAGCTAGTTATCCTTTCTATGTAAAAAATTATGTAGACGAGCATATGGTATCACACCTTGTGGAAAAAAATATGACATTACATATTTTTGAACAACCTGAGCCTAACCACGCTGACAAAAAGTATAAATACTGCCCAGGTGGGATAACAGCTGCTCAACATTATGCTTCGCGTCCAGAGTTTTCCCACAGCGAGAAAAACTCAATTGCGGAGTTTCCCCATTTTAGCTTAGTAATTAAAAGAGATTCCCTTCGATTTATAAGCTGTCACGAGGAGCATGTTGCGTGGTCAAATACCTTATCAGGACTTTTTACATCGGTGGATGGAAGCACCTGGTGGCTTGCGCTTGTAACTCTCACAACAACTTCAGTGTTGGTTTCGAAATTCGGCAAGATCGTGACCATTCAACAGGTGCCACCCTACGTGGTCATTAAAGACTTCCGTTTCCATAACGTTGTACTTAATATCGTCAGTCTATTTTTTGCCCAAGGAAACGAACTGTTTGACGGGAATCGTCTAACCCAGGGTCACTTTTTGTATACCATAACCTTCACCTTGCCACTTGTTATCTCAATTTTGAGCAACGAGTATCAAGGCGGGAAAATGAGTGAGTTAACTGTGCCCGCCAAATTGGTCCCGTTTGACGAATTTGAAAGTCTGATTGAAAACGATTTCAATGTGCACATTCAAGCCGAACGTTTACCTGATGATTACTTTAAGTTTATTCCAGGAATAAGTTTAAATTATTCCCAAATCAGTCACCACGAAGCATTTCCGATAGTGTCAAAGTTATGGACATTTATAAATTTGAAACGAGGTGTTGCAGAAAACTGGAATATTCTTTCAAGGTTAAAGGATGAGCTATCGTACAAAACTTGGTTGTATCTTAATCACACCAGAATGTTTACAGGATGGAAAATTCTGAAGGGACACGGAATGCTTCGTTTTCATCATCCAGATGGTATACATTCAGTTTTTACGTATCTAGGGAAATGCAAACGGTCCGCTTTTATTCTGGAAGACACCCGGTCACTGATTACTTACACGATCCTGAAAAAGGAAGAAGCTCCTGTATGGTTTGGAAAGGACATTATTCAAGAAAAGATTAGAGGCTTATTTCTGACAGGACATTTTCCACAAAGTGTTCTTTCAAGAATTAGAAATTATCCAAGCAGTGGTATTGCTGAGTGGTGGGACAAGTACACGGATTTTGTAGTTGTTTTGAGATCGAATGCTAGTGGATATCAAAATAATAATGCTGCTGATAAATACTATCAAAAACCTGCAACTTCACTTGAGGAAGTACACCGAATGTCGGTTTTGCTTACTGTTTTAGCATCGGGACTATTTGCCTGTCTATTTGTCTTTATAGCTCTCGAGTCTAACTTCAAGGAGTTAGCATATGAATGGTTCAGAAGCAACAAGATTCTCCTCAATACCCGAAAGATTTTGTCGAATTTTGTAGCATTTTTGTCTGATAAGTTTCGCTTGCTAAGCTTGCAGGAAAAAACAATTATCAAAGTGAAAAGTACGGCATCAGCGCAATGAATGTATAGGTAATGCTGCGCAAACCAACTATCATGACATTTATGTCAATATTGGTTTGCGTAATTGTGTTAAATGCATTTCTAATGTCTTAAGCTTGATATGAATTGTTCAAAAATAGCTGTATGCCGTTTGATGTGTGGTAATATTTTGTAAAACTAAGATGCAGTCTAAAACATGTTCTCAATATTTCCACCCCGTCATCAAAGGAATGAAATGAAGATTGTGCGTGAAGCAAATAGTGGTTCATCTTCCTTTTTAGTTTTTGGTGGCGTTCATCTCATCAACCAATTTAAGCATATAAATGAAAATAAAACCAAACAGATGAGTGATATTGGAAAAACTTTGTTCAAGGAGCAAGTATCTGTTTAAATTTTTTCAACCGATTTTTAGAATAAGAATATTATAAATAATATTTATTTGCTTCATGTGGAGTATGTAAGGGTTTAAAAATAATAGTATTTGCTAACGGCTCAATTATATGTACGATTTAAATCCAAGTTTATGATACGATTAATGTGCGTCTGTAAACATGTCTTCATGAAGTTTTAAGTAAATTCTTGCAAAGAAAAAATACTAAGCTCACTTCTGTTTTGGTCCATACGTAATTTAATAATAAAAATTTAATACGTACCAGCTAATTTATTAGCCATTTTCATATTTCTTTGTCTCAAAAATATTTCTACACTGGCGTATGTATAAACGTTAAAATTATGATGCAGCGGTAAAGCGTAAATATCTCAAGACCGGTTTTATCAAACAGAAAAATAATATAAAGAAGTTGGCAGTTCAAAGACATCCACATAGCAACAAAAACGTCATTAAGGACATTAAAGATAAAGACTGTTAAACCATAACTGGATGGAAAAGCNATCCGCATAGCAACAAAAACGTCATTAAGGACATTAAAGATAAAGACTGTTAAACCATAACTGGATGGAAAAGCATGAAAATTTATATACCTGTGTATATCTGCGTGACAAATTTGGAGACGTGCATCACTTCGTGTCTCTATTAGCCGCATTACAGGCAAGTCGATTTAAGTAAATCTATTGAGTGTTTTTAGCAAAAAATTAAGACTGCATGGTATTCATCATATGATAAATTTGTGATAAAAAAGGCATAAAAATGTTTTCGTTCTCATATGCTTCATCACAATAGCATTCTTCTGAATTTTACATTTATTTCCAACACTTACACTAAACTTAGCAATAAAAAACACATAAATATAATTACGCCCATTGTCTTGGCAAAGTTGTTATTCACCGCAGCCTCTCAGTTGAATTTACTTACGTCAATGACAAATTAGTGCCCACGTCAGTTTGACGCATGCATTCCGTTTACATGACTAGTTGCTATAGTCAGGTAATAGCTGTGTCTCCTGTGATAATTATTTTCTTTCAGTCTGGCATTTTCCCAACAGATAGTATATCTGCGTTGACTTGTATAGACGTTCCATTAAATAAAAAATTTTCCTCAAAGGATTGCAAATACGTAGCAGTTTCAAAATTACACATCCGTGTTCCAGCATGCTTACAGCAATGTCGACCTTAAAAAAGGAAATCTTGTGTTCTGTTTTCTTCATGGTGGCAAAATTCCTTGCCTTGGCTGAAGGGGTACGTTTTTAAGCAATAAATCCAATATATTAAAATCCACATCTTTACATGCTGTTCGAAAGAAATTTAATTGAATTTGTTGATAACTGTGCTAAAAATATTTATACAATTAGGTATTTGCGTACGTTACAATGGCTTTCATTGGCACATCTCTGTATATTTCGGTTGTGGAACTATTCGGGATAGGAATTGAGCCCAACTGTGTTGTATGCATATCAGCACAGAATCCTGGTAATAAAATAGTTTATAAAAAATATATTTCTTTAACTCATGGATAATTTGAAATTGTAATTTATTTCATACGTGTTTAGAAATTCAATTGTTCTTCTGGATCATAGGAGTATCCATCATCATTATTTTGTTCAGCCTAATTTACTTGCCATCTGCTCTTCTCGATGCAATTAATGCGGTACTTAAACAAATTAATTTTTTGTTATGGTTAAAAATGATTAACTTTAAATTAATTCTGAAACTACTGATTTTAGGAAATGCACGGAACTATTAGTTCGAAGGGAAATAAATCGTTTCCCGTATTATATGCAGCGCTAACTATTCTCTTCTGTTTTACAAGCATACTACTTTCACATATTATCCCGGTTTACGTTTTCAAGGGGTTTTTATTCTATCGAGCTACTAACATCTGTTCTTCTCGATGCAATTAATGCGGTACTTTAAAAAATCTTATTTTTTGTTAAGGTATAAAAGCATCGAGTTTTTAATTAAATTTAAAACAACTTATTTTCAGAAAATGCACGGAACTAATCTTTCGAAGGGGAATACATCCTACCCGATATTATACGCAATGCTAACAACTCTCTTCTTTTTTGCAAGCATACTGCTTGCACATGTTATCCCGTTTCACATTTCCAAGGTGTTCTTAGCATATCGGTGCACTATAGGTCAACTTCTTGTTTCTTATTTTTGCTGCCGAACAAGCTCTCGAAAAAATACTTCACCACGTCCCATGAATCAGTTGCAAGTGAATGATGCACCACCAGCATACGAAAATCCTCCTGATTATGCCACTTTGGAAATTTCCGAGGGGACTATAAAGAACATCTGATGTCGGCAGCGTTTCTTGAAGTTTTATTCTAAAAGTTACTATTTTATTTCAAAATGCTTAGAATTAGAACAGCAATAAAATTTTTAAAAAGTAAATTACTTCTAAACGTTATTTTGGCTGTGTGAATAATTTAATAAAATAAAACTGTAACCTTTTCAGTGCAGGCTGAAACCAAATAAATGGTAAATATGTTTCATAAATAAAATCTTCATTTCGATCTTCATTTTATAGCCACTGTGCAGTCCCTAAATTACCATAAGACCTTCTGCTGCCTGTGTCATTTTCTTAGGTGACTTTACTCTCCGCATTTGTCAGTATTGATCTAAATGTACCTCTGCTAACAGCCTTGATATAATTAAGCAGTGTATTCCGCTTTATTTGAAACAAGTGGTTATATCCATACGTAAGCACTCTACATGACGCACGATAACGTTTCATCACCTTAGCATCCAATATACCTGTACAGTTGTTGAACTTTTGCCAAGATCTGACAGTCTTTTGTCCCCTATCAAACAAATATTTTCCAACTAGCAACGTACCTATCCAAGTAGATAAACTACTCATCGACGCTATTACTAGAAATGTCCTGTTCATTGCATTCATTCTACTCCAGTGACAGACTAAGCAGTAATTAGAAAATATTGGCAAAGCAGTTAATCCAACATTGTATGACTACCAAAGTTGGCCCTATAATGCACATGAATCTGTCATGCAGAATTTCGAATGATCTGTAAGCAATTCGCAAATTTTCTGGTTTTCGTAATGAAATTTCTGTTCGATACTTGGCTGCATTTAAGTTAAACTCGTTGGCGTACACAAGCAAAAAGTAGACAGGACAAATTGCTTCAAACGCTATGGTAAGCAATATAATGTATCCGCAGTAGAAGAATAAGTGTGAGGGAAAAACGCTTATAATTAAGCCAGTAGGAAAGTAGCTGTAGTATTGGTCCGGAATAAAAGTCCCAAGAAAAATGGGGTATCGAGGTTGATAAAAGACGCACAAAATGAGCAAGCCACCAAAAACTAATAAATATCCAATGCTGAACGCAAGCAATATCTCAAATCCAAAGTTTATTTTGCTTCTGTCGGGATTGAAGTTGGGCATGTATTTGCCTAAAAAAATTGTCAGTGACAAACTTACGTTGAAAATATTTGAAAAACTGAAGCGACGAGTTAAGATAAACACAAATGTCCTTCGATTGCCACCGAAATTGAGACGCCAGTGCTGCATATATGGCCATCAGAGTGTAGTAGGTCAGAATAAAGAAAAAGTTATCGAAATTTCTTGACCGGTAAGAATTATATGCGATGGGAATAAACAGAAATATTGTTGCGAGCAAAGCGTTATAGCTATATTTTTTCATTAGGTAAACTTTAGGATTTTTTGATAAAAAGAACACTTTTTGGTTTCGATCATAGTCAATTATGGAAATTCCGAATTTTACAGAGTTTTGGGAAAGTGTGACCAACGTTTTATGCAAATGTTTGCTATGCATTTTGTAACACGCAGTGGATTGGGAAAATGTGGCAAATATAAGTTCTGAAGCCTTTATGAAATTAAACTTTAGCATGAAAAACGTTCTAGGATTGTTTTACCTTTATTTTGACCCACTGCTATGTGCGTCAATAAATGTCAATCAAATGAATTAACATTTACATAACATTTATGCCAACCATATGAAAAGTGAGGAGAAATTAAATTTGGAAAGGAAAGGTCTTCGGTAAAAAACAGTTTCCTGAAGCAACTAGCCCGCAGAACTAGAAGGGCAGAGGTGGAACCTGCCTAGATATCTTAATTTTAAAAACCACTAAAAAACAAGTCATCGTTAAAAATATCATAGATTTTAAAAAACATGTTACACAACATCAAGTATCATGTTCGGTTATATAACCATTTTTAAAACTGTAGTAAGCTTTCAGGTTTAGGCTTGACAGCTTAGACGAAAATAAAAATGAATGCTTTAAGTTTTCAAATATGTATATGTAGTTGTTTTATTTGACATAACCCAAACTATAGCACCAGACAGAGTATATTTAGATTTCACCTGTCCGTTTCAGAACTTTTTTGGATAATGCGTGCAATCTATAGGTCGTTACTTAAATTTATTACTTAAAACTTACCAGGTAGCAGATAGAGTTTGTACAAGAAATTAATACTGTATGTACCGAGTATGTGACTAAGAGCAAAAAAACAAACCAATTCAATTGCAAATTAAAAACATTTTTATCCAAGCACATTTGACCTATAAATTGAAACAAGCAAAATGTTATACTGCATAACTAATTGCAAGCATATATTATTTTTTTGGCTTTTTAAATTCAATATAAAGCGGACTTCTTTAACAATATTAATATTTGTATTGCTAGTGCTTTCAAGTAAATTATTATACATTCAAGCAAGTCGCTAATGCTGATATAAATTTTAAAAATATTTGTGGTTTTAATGCTTGCCTCAACACTTAAAGAACTTATAGCTTTTTTTGTAGCGTTTATTAGTCTAATGAAACGGGAATGGTCAATTACAAAAACATGAGAGAAAATGAATAAAAGACATTTCAAAAATTTACAGGCAACCAAACCATGTGCTAATCCATTGTTGTCTTTTGCGAGCTGAAAATGTTTTATTTTTCTCGTTCTTCTTTATGTGTTCCTCTTCCTTTTAGAAATTTTATCCCACACTGATCTTGGCAGTAGACACAAACCTGATACAGTGATAAAAGTTTTAAAAAGCTTTGGCAATTATGCAGTACATACACATTAGAAAAACTTTACCTCATTCTGCCTATCTGTCACTTGACTTTTAACTAAGTAATTGTAATGGAAAATATAATTCTACAGTAATTTCATCATACACCTAAGAGTAACAATGTAACAGCATTTCTGACAATGTCCTCACAAATGCACAAGCCAAGTCTTGCTTTAACCAAACCATATGGTCCCACCTGTATCCCACTAGCAACGCAACATAAAAGCTTCTTTCTATCATGCCTATTTCTATACATAGAACTTCCATTGTTGAATAGCATTTAATGTATTTTTATATGGCAAGTAAGACAAATATGTAAAGAGCAAAGCAACCACAAAACACACAAGTGTAAAGAAAGTCGTCCCTAAATAAATCAAAATACTTAAAATTTGATACATTCTACAAATCGCATATATTCCACAGGAAGCAAGAAACACACCTACAAATATTAACACAGTGTAGCAACCGCCAAAAGTATAGGTGGCAAGCCTGCACAAAATATTAACTGTTGTAAGTCGCCTATAAAATTTCGAAAATCGATAAGAATTGCTCCTCAGTAGTGTATCTTGATAAATCCATTTTGAGTACAGATATATCCCTTCTAATAAAGCTGCGCATAGAAATAATACAGAAAACATGATTCCTGTACCAAAAAGCACGTTAAATCCGTACAGTACACTTGCCACAACTTTAACTGTCAGGCTAGTTCCAAATACTAACTGAATCGGGTCAAACTCAACACAAAACGGGCCAATGGAGAATGTTAAGACGATCGAATAGCATATCAGCAGTAAAAGGAGAGAGACTATATTGCAGATATTTTCATCTGAAATTTCAATCCAGCTTTTAGATCTAGTATATATTTCCTCTTTGCGCGGCTTCACTGGCGCAATTGAAAGTCTTTGATTAAGTAAATATATTATGTCTTCACTTTTAAAGCTCATTGTGAATAAAAAGGAAAATAAAATTGTATACAAGCAAACAGCGTCGACGTATGTCACCAGTTGATCCGTGTTATAATATGTAAACGTGCTGTAGTTTAGAAACAACCAGAATACACGACATATGCAGAATGGATAAAAATGTATTGCGCAAAGTAGAAACAGGTAACGGGGAATTTTTTGTCGTTTAGTGTAATAATCAGTATTTTTTCTTACAAGAAATGTATTAGTGTCTATGAAATATTGAACTGGTACTAGTTTTTGTTGACGTGAGTTTGCCATGAAAGTAATTATGGTAAGCGACATTGCGAAAACCGTATTACTGAGTCTTTCCCCGATGACTATTTACGAATATATTTCTTCATAAAACTTTCAAAAGTGAAATTTGTGTTGCATTTGTGTAGTACGGTTACTGTTTTCTGACTATTCCAGAGGATGGTTCTGACAAGTCTGCTGAAGGGAAGTTGTAATTAAAAATTTGCTGATGGCAAATTTGTCATAGAGACAAACTGCGTCAATCCCTACACAATAAGTCATATTAAAGTAATGACGAACAATTGGCGCTGCAGAAAAATACTTATGTATGGCTAAGTTCCAATTTTGCAGGTTAATTTTCATGCTCATATTCAGTAACGTTTTCAATAACAAATGTAATAAGCTTACTTTAAATACAAAAATATTGTTTTTGTTTTTACCGTGTATCATTATCGTATCATATTCGATGCCAAATGGCTACTGCAACAGTTTTACAGTAATGCATTTTAAATAATTTTATGCCTTAAATGCTATAACAACTAGTTGTTTGGGAAATTGGCGCTTATTTCCTTTAATATAATCTATTACAATAATCAGCAGCTTTTTGCTACTTGGAAAGCAATCAAATCTGCATTACAAACGCGTGTATACACTACCCAGTAACTAACATTTACATTTCCGGACATAATTTACGTTGGTTCTCGTCCTCCAAGCATATATAGTAGAAGACACAGCTACAAACAATGATAAAATGTGGCTCAGTTACATTCCAAAGTGGAGCTGGAGCATTTTAAAAGTTCACTTTTCCAGAAACATTTGGGAGATGTTTGGGTTGTAATTGTAAACTTCCAATGAACCAAAATATCAGCCAAACGATTAGTTTGCTATATACATTTTGATTTTCGTATATATTCTACGTTACGCATGAAATACACCAGCAAATACAATTATGGGAAAGCATGCACTGCATGACTAGTCATTCATTTTAATCTTACTGTTGAGTAATGTTAGTCGCTAATGAACTTGAGCGTTTCCTGATTAGCAAGTTTTAAGTACAGGTGAATTCCCTTTGAAAATAGCACACAATCGGAAATCATAGGAAAAATCATTCCAGTTTGTAACAAACCGTGAATCAATCCATGGTTTGCACAAAACAAAACAATTGAATGTTTGACATTTGACCAACACAAGGTTTGTTCTGAAGGGAGGGCAAATGCTGGAAGAAAAGAAAGCTTTGTTACCTCAAAATAAGTTCTCGCAAAAAAAAAAAAATTTGCCCGAAGTAAAATAATAATTATAGTTTATTGTCTAGTGTAATGCCTCAATATACTGGCGGCTTGAAATTGGATATAAAGTTTAAGCAAGTATTAGAATTGCTGAAATTTATTCATGTTTTTACCATTTACAGTTTTATTAAAATATAGTAATATTTGTGCAAACAAAAATTATGTAATTTTTATTTATAACAAAACAACAGAATTTGCTTGGAGACAGAACTGTTTACAATTTTAAAAATATTTTTTGTTGCCCTTGTAACGATCACCGTGTTGTTGCAATCTACGTGCCTAGCAAAAGTATTGTAACCGCATTTTCAATCATTTCATCGGAAATGCACAAACCGAGTTTTGCTGTAACTAAACCGTAAGGTCCTATAATTATTCCACTTACCACACAACCTAACAATTGCTTTCGTTCCCCAACTGTAACTACACAAGATCTCCAGTATGTCAAACAATTTACCATATTTTGATATGGCAAGTATGACAAATGGGTGAAGAATATAGCAATAACAAAGCACAGTACTGTTAAAAATATGGCTCCCAGGTACAGCAAAATATTTAATTTGTTATACATTTTGATCGTGATATATATTCCGCATGAGGCAATTAATACTCCAGCATATATCAGCGCGGTTAAGCAAGCACTTAATGTGTAGGTGTTTATCTTAGTCAAAATGTTAAACATTGTGAGCCACTTTAGAAATTCCGATAGTTTCCTGGACGAATCATTTCCCAGCGTATCCTGATATGCATGTTTTGAGTACAGATAAATTCCCTCCAAAAAAGGCACGCACAAAAATAGGATGGAAAACCCTATTCCATTGCCGTAGCAAACGATAAACCCATAACATGCACTAGCCACAATTTTTATTGTCAAACTTGTCCCAAATAATAGCTGCAATGGGTCAAATCCAAAATAAAATGGACACAGAATATATGTCAAGGCAATGGAATAGCAATTTCCTACTAAACAGAGGGATACAGTTTTGTAGACTTGTGCACTCGAAAGTGGCAACGCTGGCAGCCAATTTCTACTTGCAGCTTGAGGTGTTGTCTGAGATGACTCTATTGGTGCAATTTTAAAACGTTGATTGATCATAAATATGATGTCTTCGCTTTTAGTGGTCAGTACGAAAGTAGAAGCAAAAAAATGGGTAAATAAGCATAGCGTAATAAGATATATAGCAAATTGATCGATATTGTAGAATGTAAAAGTTTTGTATCTGTAAACTAGCCAGAGAAAACGATACAACGTGAACTGATAAAGGATTGAGGCGCAAAGCAGTATGATTATTTGAGCTAGTTTTTGCCATTTGCTGAAGAAATTAGGATTTTGTTGCACTGTGAAGTTTTTTACGTCGAAATAGAAAGGAAGTGGTACAAGTTTCTGTAGATAGGAGTTTGCTGTGAAGCAGATAATGGAAAGTGACATCACTGCAAGAACTTTTGGAACTCGGACTTCTTTGTAGCTTCCCTTGTATAGAATCCTTGGACTTGAATTTTACAAAAAATATTATTCCAATTTCAAACTGTGTGATATATGGAGCCAAACTTGGATACGCAATGTAGTAGGCAAGATGTGATATAAAGTCACATTGCAGACCTGCATCGAACAATTGTAATTCACGAGCCTAATTACGTTTTCAAAGCTAACAGCATAAAACAACATGTTTTTAAGACGAATCGAAATTTCATAGGTACGAAATAAATTTTGGGCAAAAACAAATTCTTGCCCTGTACAAAACATGTTTTGTTGTAGAACCAAGCATATCTTATTTTGAAGAGACAAGTGCAGGAAAAAAGAAACCTAGCTGGCAACAAAATAAGTTTTCGTTGCAAGAAAATATGTTTTTCGTTAAAACAAATCAAATCTTGTCGAAAGTTAAATGAAACTTGTTCATAATATTAAAACAAGTGTTTTGAAACCTAGCTGGCAACAAAATAAGTTTTCGTTGCAAGAAAATATGTTTTTCGTTAAAACAAATCAAATCTTGTCGAAAGTTAAATGAAACTTGTTCATAATATTAAAACAATTGTTTTGCCGAAGATGCAGATGGCCACAAATCATAGCATCCATTAAATCTTGCATATGAAAAATAATGTCAAAAGCAAGGTCGCAAAATAATGTTCTAAGTTGCTCACTTAGCGTTGAAGTTTTGACTTGTTTATTACCTTACTCTCGTATATTCCAATCATTTAAGATCATCATATTCATTTAAGCTTATTTTATAAATTTATTGTTTCGACCCTTTTTCGGGTTTCCAGTATCCAGAATTGTTTTTAAATTTTTTTGTCAATTTATTTATATAACTTAATCCCATTACATTACCTACGCGGAATATGAGTCTAAATACCATAGTAGTATTAGTGTGTTTCTATTAACGTCGTTGGATGTGAGCGAAACCAAGTTTTGCAGTAGCCAACACAAAACGTTCAAAATACTTACACCTGACTGCACAATAGGAAGTTTGCTTGTATTTTTGCAAAGTAGTTACACGCAACATTCAGCGGTTTAAGCAAGTCGCCACATTTGTGTACGGTATGTACAATAATTGCGTAAAAAGCAATGCAAATGCAGTAATAAAACAGTTGTACTAGAATCAGCGTCCCTATTAGCATACACGTAAGCATGCTTAGAAAATAATTACCTATTTTGTAATCAGCTAAGTTTGTTTTGCAATGCAATGTGTGCTTCATCTTGGTTGATACCGTATTTTACTGATT
>JAHZMZ010000039.1:0-27052 GCA_027743805.1 Lepidocyrtoides sp. E14
CTGTTGCTATCATTTTTTCTGCTGTTTTTTTCTCTCTCCTACTCATCATCATCATTCAGGAATAATACCTGATTTTACTAAAATTTAAAGTAAACTGAAATATTCATCAAATTCAAAACTTTACAGACTACAACCGACAAACTTGTTTGCACTCTGTGTACATCACCGTATTGTCTGTTTTTTTTCTACGGCAAAAGAAGCAGCAGCAGTGGTGATGTTGCGTCAGTGTGTGTAGTAGTACTACTAGAACGGAAAACTTTCTCTGCTTATTTCAACGTTGACAGCCGGTAGAACAAAACAGCATCAGTCAGCAGCATCACAGAATCATAAAAAAAACTACTTTTCTACTAAACTACTACAACAGCGTATTGTTTCAAGTGCATTGTTTCCTCTTACTATATTTCGTAACAGAACTAGACTACATATACATGACATACAATAATAATATTACGCCAGACCAGGCTAGATTTCTTATACATATTTTTTTTCTTTTTCTCTCTCTCCCATTCTGCCGTAAACTTTTCCAGAGCTGAGTGAGTGAGACAACGTGAGATTATACATAAACAGAGAAAAACTACTACAACTTACAACATAATAATTTATTTACTGCGCTGCAGTGATTCCCGTTTGTATCCTTAATGTAATGTAATACAAGCAAAAAAAAAAACAACATAGCCATCTTTATCCTTTCATAGTAGTAGTAGTAGTCGTCGTCGTCGTCATCATCGTCAGAAAAAAAAGGATTGAGAGAGAAAGAGAGCAAGCTAAAGTGTGTGTGTGTCTGTGTCTGTCTGAGAGAAAAGAGAGAAGAAAAGTCAGTTCTGTTCTCTCTGCTTCTGTTTTCTACTTAGTAATGAGATTACATTGTGCAGGCATAAAAAGTATACAATGCGTCAGTTGAGCAAATAAGGATCTACTTGATGTGGTGTGTTGATGTAAATTAAAGTGCTTCCACAGAATTAGATACTGTATGTATAGCTTATATAATCATAACAAGTTTCTACTTGGAAGAGAAACACTGAGGCTGTGTACATGTACATTTTTTGAAAAACCCTTTCGACGGAACCGTTTTGTAAAACAAAAAAAAATATTTAAGGGCAACTTGTACTCTGTGTGTGTGTATTTCTGTTGTTTCTTGAAAAAGTAATAGTAAAAGTGGTGGTGGTAGGAGGATGTTCCAAGAAGAAATTTTGTAGAGTCAACAGTGTCGGTTTTCTCTTGACATTTTCCATTGTTTCCGTTCTGTGCTTGCTTCTTGGCAAGTTTTTCCCTTCTCATTTTGCTAGTCGTTGAAACAAGAAGAAGAAGAAGAAGAAACAGGAATAATAATAATAATAATGATGAAAGAGTAGAAGTTGTAGACAAGAAGATGAAATTGACTGCTTATGTTACTCGCTTCGAAATAACAAGTTGGAATGAAATAATATATAAGCGTGACATTGGAAACTTTTACGGATTATTACAACAACAGCAGCAGTGAGAGAGAGAGAGAGAAAGAGTGAGTGAGTTGAGAAGGAGAATTTCCATCTTCTTTTATGATCAGGACTTTCCATGTTTGTCTGAAAATGATGAAAAATTCATAGCGGGAAATTTACAGTTTTAGTAGTTTTCTTTTTACAGAAAAAAGGGAAACAGAACGGAGAACAAGAATGCAGCATTAAATATGTAAACCGTTTCTGTGTATTATGGACAACAGTTGGTGATGACGGTACTGCTGTTTTGAAAAAAACCGGAGTAAGAGGAAAACACGCATATACACATGTACACACATAAACAGAAAACTTTTACTGTGATGATGCGACCAGTTCAATCCTTTATGCTGTGTATTTGACAAGGTATATTGCTACAGGAAAAAGTAACGTCGGCATCACTTACAGAAACAGTGACAGATATTACTGTACACACTCATTGCTTGAAATTGTGACTGGAAGAATAGGAGATCTGATAAATATAAATTTTTGAGTTGAGTATTAAGCTCGGTTCAGTTTAACTGTCTAATTTGACATGTGGCAAAATATGATATTAAAAGAGAAGCAGTTGTAGTAGTTGATTGAATGACAGCAAAAATTCAAGGTGTTAAAAAATGGAATAGACAAGGAAGCAGTAATTGAGAGGACGTCAAGTGAAAAATGGAATATGACGAGGGACACCCCAAAAATTGGCTGACTTGGACGCCATTGTAAGTTATCCTTTTTTTCTGGTATCCCTCAGTCATTAGAGATAGCGTCGTAAAATTGGGGTGAATGTAATGGCAGACAAACGGTAAATTACAATGAGCAAGCAGCCGCTGATACATTACGATATTACGATATTCGTTTAAAGATTAATTAAATTAAATACCTAATTTACTACTCAGCCCACATCTACTTTGTTTTTTTTTGTTTTAATAGCTACCAAAACTTTAAGAAACTACAGATTAAGGTAATAATCAATTTCAAGCAATTTTATCAAAAACTTTCTAAGCTCTTTGCGGTAAATTTCCAACAGACTTGTTATTAAGAAAGTGTGTAAAGAACACGCATCACAGCAAAACTATCGAAATTACCTTCTTTTGTTCATGACGTTTCAATTCAATGTTGAAATATAAGCAGATCTAGTCAAAAATATAATACTTCATTCACCTGCTGTCAAGCCAAACCACTCACTCACTTAACTCAGAGAGTGAAAGAAAATTGTGAAAGTACAAGAAAAAGTATTAGAGCCAACGCATATAATGGCATGCAATACAAAACCTGACAGGTATAAGTATATGTTTTACACATTGATAGAATATATATACCTTGGTATATAGATATATAAGCTTGCATACAACGAAGCATTTTAACAGTAATAACGCAACGCAAGGTGGTATAAAAGGTTGAGTTGAGCTGTAGTATGCCAACCAACCGGCATAATCATCCATTCAAGGTGGAAGGAGCAAAGGTGAAGGAGAAGAAAATTGGAAGAAAGAAAGAAAGTGAAACAAGTTTACAACAACTTATACAACTACACTGCCTACCTACCTACCTACCAGCCAACACACTCTCATGTTCTTTACTCTGAACATGCAATGATGATGATGACGATGATGATGGTGGTGGTGGTGAGGATGATGATGCAAAGTAAAAATATAAAAGAAGCTCAGAGGGAGAGAGAAAAAAAGTTTTTTTTTCTTCTTCTCTTCTTCTTGGTTATTTCAAGCGTGTTAAACTTGCTACCTAAGAAAACTTACTGTTATGTATGTAACTAGATGAGTAGTAGTAGTAGTGTGAGTCTGAAACATAACCATTTAAGCAAGACATGAAAAACAAGAGTCGTAAAGAGAGCGCTTTTTAAAGTTTTTTTTTAGAAAAAAACTATTTCTTTTTAGACTGAAATGTGTATGTATAAAGCACTACAGATTAAGAGGCAAATATGCTGGTATGATTTGACTGACTATTAGTACTGCTCTGCTGCTGCTGGGTTTTAAGTTGGTGGCGAGTTTTTTTTTCAAATTGTTTTGCATCAGTATCATACCTCCTGGGCTAGTACTGGCGTTGATGATAAGTATTTTTTCACGCGATGAAAAAATAAATAAAGTAGGCAGGCATGAACCTAAATAAGTTTTCAACTTTCAGATTACTTTGGCAAGATTATTATAATGATTTCTTTTTTCAAGTTTTTTTCATGTCATCATCATCCTGTCTATCGCATAAGTTTAATAATTTAAAGCTTACATATTTTATCATTGAATGAAACAACTGCAATTTTAGTAATTTAAAAAAAATGTAATTCCACTGAGAAAAGTGAGTAGATTAAAAACAACATGATTGCGTCACAAAAATTTTCACTGTAAGGATGACAATACCACCGCTTTATCTCTCCAAAAATAAACTAAAGCTCTGCTAGTTTGTTTTTTTTTCAAGGCGCACAAACACACACAGATAGAGAGATTCACAAGCAAAATAATGCAAATGAGGATGACTGAACATTACTGACATAACTCGCTCATTTGGGCAGATAATTTTTCCCCTTTTTGTCAAACCAGTAGGAGTAGTAGTAGTGGTGGAGTGGGTGATATAGGGAAATGAAACTGAATAAATAAAATAAATGCGGATGTATACTCATTTCTAGCCGTGGAAAATATTAAATTCTGGTGTTGTTGTTGTTGTTGCTTTTGTGATAATATGTTCATTATTTTATTTCATGTATTTAGTAATAATATGCATCTAGATTTACACATGGACGGTGTACACTCTATTTTCTGTAATGAAACTGACAAGGAGAAGGTTTGCACTTGTGTTGTGTTGGTATTTGTGTTTGGATGTGCTGCTGCTTGTTGGAAGTGGAAGAAGATCATTAAAATATGGATTATAAAAGTGGAACATAATAATGAGATGTACAAAGCTTTGTCATCATTTTCCTAAAAGCATCATTAACGACTTCTCCTCAGCATTTTCCATTCTTCCCATGACAGAATAGTAGTTGGCGTTGGTGGATAATAAACTAAATTCTCTTTTTGTACGTTTACACACGTGACGCATGATCACATTGCTGATTTTATGGGCTTGTGAATAATCATCTAGCTGGGATTATTTTTTGGATGTTGGATTTTAAGACAGAGAAAGGGAGACACTGATTATGAAATATATATCTTCTAGTTTTCTGGGTAAATTATAACAAGTAAGAGGAAATGGAATGAGATAATATTTTAGTTTTCAAGTTGATATTTGTTTTTTTATAACAATGCGAAAATTGTATTGTCGCTGAAGATATAAGCGCATTTGACACCAACAAACGACAGGATTTGGCCTGGCAAGCTTTGTGAGATGATAGTCTGGAAAGAAGGATATGATAACGATGATGCGAGTGAAGTCAGGTCAAACTGCTTTTACTGCATTTTTGTGTGCATGATTTACATATATGCAGAAAAAATATATGTATAATAATGGGTTTGTACTAGTACGAGTATTTATTTTAAATAGCAGCTCGTCCCTTTAATGATTTTTTTTTCCTTTCAACAAAAAATAAAGAAAGGATAATGGTCTAAAATATATATGCATGCCTACTAAGGAAATTTGGTTTTTTTTCTACTGGAAAGAAAGAAAGATAGATGGCTGATATGTATAATAATGGTTTTCTTGTGCACAGCGTATTTTTTTATTACTACGTTGACCTTTCTTGTCTTGCTTTGCTTTCTATCACGAACAAACAAGCAATCATGCGAGCCATTAAGATGATGAGGCTAATGGATTAGTTCCTTTTTTTAGCTGGCCATACAGTAATAACAATAACGTGACTTATTTACGGCCACACATGCACGCAATCCGTTTTTCAATTGAAGCAAGCGCAGTTTCGTTTGGGCTACGGACATCGTCTGCTACGTTTTTTGTGCGATATGTATTATCTCCCTACATACTCAAGTATGTTTTTACATACATTTAATTTGTCGTTAAAATGTAACATTAAATAAGCGTACACAGGTAATTTTTAAAGCTTAACAGCAATAACTCTCAATTTCATTTGCTCAAACTTACAGCCTCTCATGTCGAAATCGCCTTGTTGTCAGGCGTCCAATGTATATATATATTTTCGTAACATGAAGTAGTAATATTAAGCTAAAACTTTCAATAAAAGCAAACAATACTGTTTCGTCACCACCACCCGAAGCTGATATTTTATTTTATTTTACTCAGAAAATGGAAAAACCAGCAGTGAGTGAGTGGGTACAACAGTTGTCTGTGTAGAAAAAATATTGATGTTTTGATGCATTTCAGTTTACTGTTCAAACTATAGGTAGTAGCAAGCAACTACTGCTTGATTTTGTTTGCGAGTTGGAGCAACAACAAGTAATAAAGTCCCGTCCAATTTTATGACAACTGTAGAATAGAATAGACGAAAGGCATGCTTCCATGCATGCATGGTGGTGGTTGATCCTTATTGCTTTTCATTCTCCCTTTTTAGTTCCCCTTCAATTCCATCTCTTTTCACTGGCATGTCACAATATACATGCATGCGTATTTACAGAACAAAGCAAAAACGAACCACCAGCAGGGTAAAGAGAAAAAAAGGTCCGAGATAACAGATGATGATAATGATTTAAAATCAAGTGGGGGGCCAGAGCCAGCTAGCTAAATAAAACTTCTCCCTCCTGGAATAGTAGACATGAATGTAGAAAAGCAGACCAGTAGTAGTAGTCCTGGAGTAGTGGCTCTAACACAACACAACAGTTTTTTTATGACAAATACACCCGTTTCCAGTGATCTGCTGCTGTCCATGAATGTTATTGCGTAATGCAACTCAATAGTCCCGTATTATTTATTTGAGCTTTTTGGAAGAAAGAAGGAAAATGAATGTGTATGTGTGTGTGTGTGTGTGTACCCGTGCCATGCACCAAAATTGTGGGGAAGTCGTTAAGCGTGGTTGGGGTTTGCTACTGCTGCTGTAGTAGCAAAACTAATAAAATTCGTTGAATGAAGATTTAGTCAGCCAGCAGCACAGAGAAAAAGCAATGCAATGCAGGGAGACAAAATAATAAATATAATAAAAAGGGTGCACAACGAGAATGCATTTTGTGAGCAGGCTGAGGGGAGGAAAGTAAAATTCATGCTGTAATATTTTTTTTCTTGGTTGTATCCTCAAGTATGAAATGAAAACGTCCCCTATCCAGAATCCGTATTCTACTTATCTGCACTTCTGCCGCACTGCAAATGCGAAAAGGAAAACATGTTTTAGAATAAAATGCAGTAGTGGAAGGGAAAATCCAGCAGTAGAATTTAGATAAAAAAAAAGACGGTGAAGATGGTGATGGTGCTGCATGCACAATCTATATTTCATTGTAAAACCGAGTAACGACCCTTTGTCACTACTCAATAACTGACTGTCAGTATTTATCCTTTATTTTTTGTACGCCTTACATCGTAGCAGACAAGGTTACAAAGTATTGAAGAAAATGACATAGCTCTCCTTCCATGCAACAGTAGTACCTACTAGACTTACTTACTTACTTACATGCACAAAAAACATGATGATGATATTTTCTGGAAAACACGCAATATATATGCACATAAATATTACTTTGTTAAAAGCAAAAAGAGAAAATATACACTACCTACCTACCTTACCTTTAAAGTTTCTCTTTTCTCCACACTGAAGCAAACGCAACATTCACATTACCACTACCACCAGCTTACTATTTTTTATTATACGAATATAAGGATATGCTTCCTCTAATGCCTTGTGGGAATTCACCGACCGGTGGTATAGACAGAGTAGAAGTAGACTGTAGAACGCAGAAAGAGTTGCGAACAAAACTGAAAAAGGAAAGGATTTGTTCAGTTTTATAACATGCAGTAGAGTAGAGAATTGAGTAAATATTAATGCCGTGTGTATGTGTGTGTACTGTGTGTGTGTGTGCACGTAAAGAATGTGAAAAATAATGAATGCTCAGTTGCACTGAAAAAGAATCAACGCATTTATTTGTTGTTTTATGTAAATTTTGTAGAACGGGTGGTGCTTCATGGAAATATTAAATACGTAAGCGTAGGGAATCATTTGAGCATAATATGTCAAGAGTCATAAAATTTGACAAATATTTTTTAAATTAAATTTACAAAAACAGTGCCTGCGCAATCGTATAACAGTATTCGAGCCTCCAACTGACTTTCCTTGGAAGAGAATGATAACATCGGGATCTTTGAGAACTTACGTGTACAACCTACCTATTAGTATTAGTTTTGGCGTATTAGCTACACCACTAATAGTGTAGAAATATGCTTCATATTTTATATTTCTTTACGTTTAATATTTACTCAACAGGATGACGTACATTAAGTACACCTATGTAAATTGAGGAGTACCAGCTAAACGAAAACTTTTCAGCTTTCACAATAAAAGCTTCTTTGATTCTCCATCATGTCGATATATTTATTTTATTTTTTACGACAAACAAACATGTTTATCTATTTACTTTCCCTCATGGATTTTGCTAATAGAATGACATATTCTATTAGATGACAGTTGAAAGGAAAAATTGATAATGATGAGGAGTTTTAAAAGAGTCTCTCAAGCTGATTGGAAAACAGCATGAGATATATACAAAAAAGGGAAAAGAGTATTGCAACGTCTCCCTCAAAAAAGAACAACATTAAAAGTTAACAGGTGTCTTGCAATAACACGTGCGTTCCAACGAAATCCAGTCAACTTTTTTTTTGTGTATGTAGCAGTCACCATGTTTTTTAAGCAGCAGAAGTAGCAGCGTATGTAGTACTCCACTAGCGGCTTTGGTAGCGGCGGTAGTAATGGAAGAAGAAAGTTGTGTACTTTCTCTTCTCCCTTTCTTTTCCAAACGTACTTTACCGTTGCGTCGTACATTTATCGATTTCCTGAAATACACTCTGGCGTTCTACACTTCTTTTTTTTGTGTGTGTGTGTAGAAAGTAGGAGCAGTAGCACTTTGAAAAAAAGAGACAGTTCGTAGAAAACACTGCAGACTTTGTATATCCTCATATAAAAAAAATTGTTGTAAGGTGGTGGTGGATGGATGGATGCGGATGCTTCACTTTGCACACCGACACATGAACATACCTCTGCACATAGTTATTATTATTATTATATATTTTGGTACATATACGTACGACGGAATGGAATCAATGTTATCTACATTTATCCATCTTATTTGTTGGATCGATTTGATACGAGGGAAAGAAGAGCAGAGGGAGAGAGAAAAAATGGAGAGGATGAAAAAAAGTGATGGATGAATCTAAATTGTATATTCTCGTGTGCATCTTTACAACAAAAGAGAAGGAAAGAATGGAGGAAGAAGAAGAGAAGAAAAAAAAAAAATGCTTTCAATCAGGCAGACAGACGACGGGTGACAACGACCATCACGTAATAAATAGCGTGATGTGATGATGATAAAAGCCAAAAGAGAGTAAGAAAGACGTATGACTTGGAAAGAGGAGCAATAAGGCAACACAGAGAGAGAGAGAGAGAGAGAAGAAAAAAAAATGAATAAATGGAATATTGTCCTCAAGGTAGTAGTAATATTATAGAGACAGATGAACTGTAATGTAGGTGGTATGAAAAATGTATATTGTATTTTTATTTATGTAGCTTTATTATGAAGTTGAAAAGTATGACAAGTAGAAAGAAAAACAAAGTAGAAATTTTATTATATTCTCTTTAGTTTGTGTGGAATTATCATAACAGGGAAAATTTTTTCTGTGAAAAGGATATTATTGAAAATGTGGAAATTTTCCTTGTTTGTGTTTTCTTTCCTGTTAATACATAATATACAGTAGTGAGTGTGTATTTTTTCGGTTAAAAATTCACTTAGAACAGTTTTTTGTTATTCCCGGTACAATTTATTTATTTTTTGGAGGTGAGCTCAAGGTGATTTTATTAATTTAAAAAGGAGATTTCTACCAACAAGCTGCAGTCCCAATAGGGAGGATTATTAATAATAAGATTGGAAAACTGTAGACAGGTAGCTCAGCCACTTTTCTGAAGTTATCTGTCCCATAATTGCATCAAATTTGGTGACAACCGATATTCGCGGTCCCAATACTAACTTCTTTGGGGACATGACAACCTAATCTAGGCATTTAGACCCACACTCACTACACGCATATATTAAATTTGGTGCCGATAGCCCATTTTGTTCACGAGTTATCGAGAGTACGGCCGGACGGCCGTGGCTGCTAAACATGCTGATATTATAAGGTGTATTTATAGGTATTTCCTAATAATGCATGCATACATACATTATTATATATAGAAACGTATTATGTTACATAATTCGAAAGAATTTTTGCCGCAGTTTTTAATCTTTCCTTGTGTTTCGTTCCTTTTCACCTTCCCATTTTCTCACTAAACACATCATCATATCCCTATAAATACTTGCTTTCACATAACATACCTTTTGAATAATACAACGACTCATTTTGCAACTAACAACAAAAGTTTTTTTTATCCTACCTGCAAAATTCAACTTTCTACTTTTCGCTGTCATTTCTTTGAAAGGTGTGAATGCCTAAATGTATGCTACACTGGAAGAGCAAACCACTACAAAAAGCAGCAGTTTTTTTTATACCTGGATACACGAGTATGTCAAGGTCCTATTTGTTCTGTTCTCATTCAAGCTAGTTACGTATTTATAGAGAACAAACTAGTGATGTGGATGGATGTGGTATGTACATGCACCTATGTACTTTGCATCTAATCATACTAAACTATGTACGTAAGTTGTTAAGTAAGAAACACAGTTTTGTGTATCGCGCGACACATACATAATTTTGAAGACTCATCATAAAAAATACATATGCATTTTACTCTAGGATTAGTTTGGTTGCACATGAACAGTATTACTAAACCCTCTCCTATTTTTTTCAAGTCTTTCACAGAAAACATATTACTCCATCACAAAAGTACCTACCTACCAAAAAAAAGAAGTTAACCTTACAGAAAGGTTTACAATTTTATTTTTTTGTGCAACAAACAACCATCATCATCTCATCTCGTCATTATTGCCACCACTACCACCACCGCCGTTTTATGTATCAAGAGAAATAAGGTGGCAAAATCCCATTTTCTCTTTTTTTTCTTCTTCCCATTTTAACCCTTCTCTTATATCTTCTAAAAGTACAAAACGGAGTGACGGCTTTCTTCTTCTTTTTTCCTCTTCTTCTTCCCTTTCTGCATCATCTGCAGAGGGTCTCGTCTGCAGCTTTCATCAAATTCGCGGAAAATGCACTTGTGCTCAATATGTAACATGTGAGGAGGAACAGAACACAGCAAAGTATGTAGTTAGCAATAATAATAACTTTTCTTTCAGCTAACGTTGCTGCTCTTGTGTATATTTATATATACTCAATGAAATTTCTCCGTTTCGTACTACTAGTAGTACTGTAAATACAAGCCCATCATGCTGTTGTGCTTAAAAGAAAAGTGATTCTGTATAAATAAATACATACCCACTTAAGAATATTATGAAAATGCATGTACATAAATACATACATGTGAGCAGAACATGTACACAATGAGCCTATTCAAACAGACTTGAAATTTTTTTGGAACGCTTTCATACAAAAAAAAAACTTGTTCTTCTTCTTCTTCGTCTTCTTCCCCATTCCTCTAACGGTCCAATTCATTTTCCTCCTTTTTTTTATTATATGGCATGGATGATGGCATGAAGCATGCGAGAGAGAGAGAGAGAGAAAGCTGTAACAATCATATAATGGAAATCTCACGCTGTGAGATGAACTATAAAAGTGGATGAATTCCCTTTTTTTTTATATACCTATTTTATTTTCACCCTATTATTTTCACTTTTTACTGGGCTTGCATGCCATAAATATGACGGCAGTGCAGTAGTGTAACTTTTAAAAAAAAATATATGATTCATAGCAAGTATACTTATGTGTATATGAATGGAGCCTGTTTTTTATAGCGAAATATTCACCTCAATATAATTCATTGCTGTTGTGGGTATGTGTGCTGTAGTACCTAAAGGTATGTAGTGCATTGCTGCTATGTATTCTGTGAAAAAAATGTAATCTGTTTTTTTTCTCTTTGATATTTTCACTTCGTCATTGGCTTGAAGGCATGCATGAAAATTCATGATAAGCAAAAAAAAAGTGTTGTTGCACGAACAATCTAAAATGGAGTATATTGCATTGTTTATTCTCTTGGTATTTTATTGTCAGTGGTATTACGGTGGTAGTGGAGGTGGTCATATCCCCTGCTGTTTTAAATCAGGTCAAGTATCCTCCAGCCAAATAATAAGCGTTTCTAATAATCATTTTTAGATTGGATGGGCTGTATTTCTCTCTCTCTCTCTCTCTCTCTCTCAAAGCGTTATTTTTGTGCTTGTTAAATGGGGATGTGAAAAGAAACAGACCATCTTCTTATTTTTACATGGCATCTCATCTCGCGCCTTTTTATAATAAACTTACACCATCCCTTTTTAACGCTATAATCATCATCATCATCATCACCATCATTTTCTAGTTCTCGCAATATCCTACAATAAAAGGCGACAGTGTAATTGAAGGAAAGTGCACATTCTCTTTATTTTCACAAAAATGCATTCACTTTAACTCACAAGGCAAATAAGAAGAGTGAACAACAGATAAAAGATATTATGTTTTTTTATATCTCGTCTAATCATTGTCATACAGTTTATTGTTGAGTGAGATGTGTCTCGATTCATCTCTGTATTATTATTAAAGCTTCATACACAAACACATACAATATACTAATCTTCTCTAATGTCATGTTATACTTTACTTAGTATCCAAGTCAGCTTGAGTGGACATCTTACTACTTCTAGACCTCTCTCAGCTTCTTCTTCTCCTTCTCTTGAAGAAAATGATGTTGAAACTGCTTATCGTGATGGTAATTGGTATAATGATGGCTGTGTAGTTTAGTTGTCCCACAGCAGTCTATTCACCACCACCGCCCTCCACTACTGTATGTGCGTATACCACCAAAAACAGAAAGAAGATGAAGCTCATAAAGAGCAAGTTGTAACATTTTTTTCTCCTATTTCTCCACTCCAATCCACCAGACCATTTTATTTTCTTCCTTATGAAAACAGATATTGTACACACAGAGCCGTTGATGGTGGTAATGGTGTGTGTGTGGTGGTGGTGGTATAGTGTCTATTATCTCTGCTGACTAGAATGGGATAAGTGTGTAATGTACACTAGATAGAAACAAGGAGAAACATTGCATTGCGTTATTTTATTTTACTCAACTGAAGCATCATCCTCATCATCATCATCATCGTAATACAATGCACTTTCATACTACAAGTTATGATGATAGAGAAAAGCGCTTAACTTTACAAGCCAGCACTTTTTGATGTAGTGCAGTAGTTGTAGTGTACTATTAAGTATGTAGTAAAAGTTAAAGCCTAGCAGCAACAAAATGCATAGATATTTATTTTCTACGTACAGAATAAGCCAACCATCCCTTTTCCTTTTACATTCTCTGTGCACTTTTTGGTTAGCATAGACTACTTGAAGTTAATATATATGGCTTGGTGTGTGTAAGCGTATCATGTCATGTCCCGAGAGTGTCGTCTACTAAAGTCAAATTAGTTGGGCACTTTGCCTGCTCTCTTATTGTGTATTTATATATTATACCTATCTATATAACATGCTTGTACATGTACAGTATTAGATAGGTATGTGAGTGCATGTCGAAGAAAAGCAAAAGTAATATAAAAGGGACATCTATATATCCCATCAGTTTGGTTTGGCTTTTTTTGGCTACACGAGAGAAAGAAGTAGAGAGGCTGACAGAGAATAAAGGAAGGAAGGAGGATGAAGAAGAAGAAGAAGGAGAAAAGAGGAAGCCAAAAGAAAAGTCTTACTTTGGCTTTCTTCTTCTTCTCCTCCTTCTAAACTTAACAAGTTTATATGGGCTTACAAAGCAGAAAAAGTTTGTTTCTTGGGAGAGAGGGAAAATATAAAGAGAAAAGCAAGCAAGCTAGCAAACTCATACAAAGATGATGATGATGTTGGTAAGGATAGCCCTCTGCCAGAACAGGCCAGACCAGGAAGAAGAAAAAAAAAATAAAAACAAACTGGGACTTGAATTTCTTTTCTAGTGTGTGTGGATACATACTTGAAGCAGGAAGGAAATCCCATCATAGAGAATGTTACTACTACTACTACACAAGCAGCCAGTCAGTTACAGCATTTATTTTTTGTTGTTGTAGTAGGAGTACTGTGTATACCCGTTCCAGCAATAATAGCAGCAAGTAATGCCATCAAAGATGACAATAAAGGGCTTTCGGGTGAAGAAAAATGTACAAAAGGGCCGAGCAGGCCTTCCCATTCTACTTTATATATTTTTTTTCCTTCATTTTTTTACAACAATAAAAAGCACGCAAAGTGAAGAGAGAGAGCAGGAGAAAGAACGAAAAAAAGAAAGCAAGTTATAGAAAAAAATGTCTTGCTGTATTACAAGCTAAAAGTAATATAGTGCATTATAGCACACTATAAATTCCAGTATAATACAGCATTCTACAACTTCATATTTTTTTAGACTGTTATGTAATTGCAGTAGTGGTGGTAGTTTGTAGTACTAAAAAAAGATAAAGGGAAGAAGGGTACTAATAACACTAAGATTTTACTCTGTCATTTAACGAGATGCAAGAGGCATCCATAATAGTTTTGCATGACTTAATTTTTTTCTTGTAATAACGGTAATGGAAACATGAATGCAGTCATTTTATTTATTCTTTCTTTTTTGTTCCATTAAATACACTGCGCAGTGGAACAGTAGTAGTAGTAGATTATTAGATTTTTTGTAGAAAAAAAACAGTGGTTGAAGGAGACCAGTATAAATATTTGATTTTTTTTAGGATGATATATGCTCATGCCGAGTTTGTATTGATGCAGACAAGGCTTTCGAAATAGTGGTCATGAGCTGCATGCATACGTATCTATAAACCAAAAAAATGGATAATATTTTACGGCAATATTTTAATGTTGCTTTACTACTGGCTTGCTATGCTGCTGCCAAAAAAATTGCAAGTTTAATTTCAAAAATTTTTTAAAGAAAAAAAACCGACTAGACCAGTACAATAGATAATGGCAGAGGGCACAGTCTCTGCATAATAGTATCTCTGACTTGGCTGGAAAAGTTAAGTGATGTGTGTGTATATGTGTGCGTCTTATTACATTGCTGGTAAATAAATACATAAAAAATGTTGATCTATCACTTTAAAGGCAAAAGTCAACATTTAAGCAATAAAGAGAAAACGAGAGAGAGAGAAAGAAAAAAAAACTCATTGCTCCTTTTCTGCAGTTTTCTTCTTATAAAAAATAAGTGTATCCATAAAATAACACGAACTTTGTAGCAGTTTATTTTTTTCGTCTAGAAGTACTGTGCAAACAATGTGGTTGGTGTATATAAGCATATAGTGTAATTTGGTGGTGAAAAGAGAAAGCTTTTTTTTTCTTTTGCGTAAATGTAAGTAAGTAAGCTGAGTAGTAGTATGCATGTACTTACAGCTTACTGACTTTCACTTATATATGAGCAGAGCAGCGTATTCTATTTTTTTGTTGACGTCTTGACGTTTCTCTGTTTTGGGATGGTAAAAAAAGCAGCTTATATTTTTTTCGGGTGGTTTTTTTTGGTACGTACAAAATAATATTCATTCCATATTGAATGTGTATATTATGGAGATGTTGGGCTACATGCGTTTTTACTTATTTTTTTTAGTAGCAGACACTCACGTCATAATATATCCTTTTATCTCGCCTCTTTGCCTGCTCTCGTCAGAGTTTTCATTTTTATACGTGCACAATATTGTGCATGTTTTGCATTTCCATTCGTACAGTATACATATATTTTAAAACTTGAGAGAGAGAGAGATAGACGAGACGAATTGCTGCTTGCTTTATTTTGCATATTTTTTATACAGGCAAAGCAGCAGAAAGCAAGTGGCAACAATCGTCTTCAGAAATGCTTTCATTTATGCTGCTTTTTTTCCTTTCTTGCGAGTGTCTAAAATAGAAAAAGTGGCTGAATAAAAATTTTACAGTTAAAAGTAATATCATGTTCAAAAATAATATGTATAATAACAAAAGTAACAAAATACTGTGTATGGGAAAGAATGCAGAATATTTTGTTTGTACTGAGATGCTGCTACTATTGCGTTAACTTGCTACTGCTCATCTCTATTTTTTTGTTATCTGGATCTATTTATTAAGAAATGTAGACGTGAACGAAGGAATAAAAAAAGGATGATGATATTTTATGCAACAACTGAATCTATTCTTCTTATGCACTATGCTTCAATTCTTTTTTTTGTAGCAGCAAAAATTCATATAGACAATTCATGTTGAAGGCATGCTACAATTTTCGGTCAATTCTTAAGAATACCGACCGACCTACTGTTGGAATCTGTACATTGAGCTTATACGCCGTTATTTTTTTAAATGTAAAAAGAGTGTATGTGTGAAGTGCTAGATTGGTGATAGCATCACACTCGAGGGATGTATGGAGTGTATAGGAAAGTAACAATAGTGTAGTAATGTTTAATTTGTGTGCATTCAGTTTCAATAATTATATTGTTATCTGCATACCAAGTTTGTATTTTTTCAAATCAATATCTCATACCATTTTTCTGTAAATACATTAGAAGAAGAAAAAAAAATTCTATCTAAAATCCATATTTTCTTTGCAACTAAGTGCTTAATATATATGCTGCACTCATGTTTCACTCTCCTCAAGCCAAGGTTAATCAAGCATGAACACCGCAACTACTTGAAATCACTTGAGATTGATGACTTTCAGTGTACGACTCGTCGCTCTCATAACATAATCTAATATTTGCACTACTGCCTCTACAGTTGGTTTTCATAGGAAAACTGTGGTTCCCAATTTTCCATTTTATTCCTCGAATATGTGCCATTTTCAAAATAAAGATTCATCAGAAATGTTTTCCAATTTAGACACACAAACATATGTATGTATATATATCCTTTGAAAATAGAGGAGAGAAAATACCGTTTCAAAAGGCAGTAATTATTCCCAGAAATAAAGTACTACTGAAGCACATGTTGTCTTTCCACAAACTAACCTTACAATTTATTTGAACAAGCGAAACCAACGAGAAAAAAGGTTAACTAAATTAAAAAAAGCTTCCCGTCTGTCCCTGATTTCTGTACTATTTCTTTTTTTATTTAATTACTTACAGGTAAACTAAAAGTGCCATCTTTACCTGCCATCTTGCATTCCCTCAACATCTCCGAATGATCTTCAAAGATTTTCGACGCCAATACTATCATCACAACTACCTGAATGAACAAAACAAGCTTATTGTCCAGTGTCATTTTTATCATTCCTTAAAAAATCCATCCTTACCATCGTCTTCTTCTTCTCCGTCGACAACGACACTGTCGTCGTCATCTTCATCAACATCACTCCACCTAATTTTCTCTCTATTACCCTTTCCTTCGTCCAAAAGCCATGCCCCGATGTTACTTGGTTAAAAAAGTCAAATATTTCGGGATACGTGACTGGGGACAGCTTGGAGATGCACCGCCGCCGAGTCCTTCTGAAGCCTCTGTAGCTCCTAATTCTCCCAGCCCTTCTTACACTCAATTAGGACAAAGTGGATCCACTGAACCGTCACAGTCTTCTGTAAACAGTAAGTTGATACTTTTTTCTTCTTCTTCTTCCGCTTAATACGCTCTACTTATAATCTAGTGCTAAATAGATATAAAATATAGGAGAGAAAAACTATCTGTGTTTGATCCTTGATCTAAAAACCTACTACTACGTCTGTAAATACTCTGCACTGCATGCCTTGGTAAACATCTGGGGCACTGTAAGACCTTTGGATTGGAACGTCCACATATTTAACCGTAATATGCTTACCTACTTAGAAAAGTTTAAGGTAAATATTTCCTCTCTCTCTCTGTAAAAAAATAACGTAATGCCAATAATCCGTCAAAAAACGTGCAATAAAATCCTTCGCATTTTTTTAACCAGTGGTATTTTTTTCTCTCAACATGAACCCCATTTTTATATGGATTGAAAACAAATTCCACCTGAGAAGTCGAGGTTACATGCTTATATGTATATTTTTTGGGTATATGTATAGTAAACGAATCAAGGAGAAAAATTGCTTTCAATGCGTAGGGAATAAATAAAAAGGGAGAAGAAGGAAAGCAGTAAAAGTGAAGGAAATGATCCGGAGTGACATTTGTTTCGGCAGTGTGTGCTTTTCTTTTCTCTAGTATGCTTGCTAAATTCACTATAAATTTGCTCTTTTTTTCATCATAATATCCAACACGGTGCTTTTCTTCCCACAAAAAAAAAGAAACTAAACGAATGACTTTGAGCGAAGAAAAAGAGCCTTTTGTCTTTCTGTCTTGTTTTTTTTTTGTTTTTAAGAAGAAGGAAAACAAAAATGCTTGATTTAGTAAAAGAAAAAAAATAGAAGCTACCACCAGTATAAAATAATAGGCATGTTTTATAACAACATCAGCAACAGAGAGAAATTTTTTTTGTGATTATTGAGGAAAAAATAAAAGATGGCTCGTGTGCGTGTGTACCAGTCGTACAATTCTCTTCTTTTTTTGTGGTGGTTTCGCCGGATTTGCTTTCATTGATGATGGTCGTTATCTATGCTTAGATTTTTTTTATCCTTGAGCTGTGAGCTTCTCCGTGAGCAGGAGTGAATTTATAGGAACCCCAGCGGTGTCCAAATACTAGTGGTGGTGGTAGCTGGGATTTTTATTCTGAAAAAAAAGTCTTTTCTTCTTTTTTCTTCTCGCATAAACGTATACACAAAACAGGGAGAAAAAAAGTTTTTTTTGTTATTTGCTGTCTTTTTCTCTGCGTGAATTTTGTACTTTAAGTTGGTCACGAAATGGACGGATAAAAGGGAAGGGATTGGAATGCATGGATATTTTTTTCTACTTGGTTTTCTGATTCTTTCTCGGAAAGCTGAAAATAGAACGGAGTGTGGAGAAATGGGAGAGAAGATTTCATTCAATTTTTAATAGTAAATCCTTGAGTATAAAACAAGAAGAGGTGAGAAGCAGAAAGATGTGTACATACATGGCTTGTTGTCATTGAGTGGAAAGTAGAAGGTGTAAGGAGTTGAGGAGGTGGAGGATGATCAGGAGGTAGACCGGGTGGTAAATGGTGGTTTAAAGCAGATGCTAACGTAACGTTTGAGTAAGCTACAGCAATATGTTTCCTGTCAACGTAGTAATGACTGTAATAATAATAAAATATGTTTGGCCGTTCTAGCTGTGATTGGAGTACCAGTAATAATAATATTTGCTGAGAGGCTGAGTGTCATTCAATCGTAATTTGTTATGTTGAAGAATTTTGTAGAAATTGATGGATTAGAAAAAGCAAATGTGCAAAATGTTGGAAATAAATGAGTTTGTTTAATCGTAAGTCTGAAAATTTTTGATAAATTGTATTAAATTCTTGATTATTGATAGCTAGTCGACAGAGTTTTTGTAAAATATTTACCCACACCGGAACAAATTTGGAAAGCTACGTAGAGAAAACACTCTATGCGGTATAGTATTCAGGTTTCACTTAGCTTGCAAATGTGAGCAAGCATTCGATCTTAGTATTTTACTTTGCTTCGAGTGATTAAATAGACAGTTTATCGGATGCACAAATCTTAGTCTTATCATCGGACAGCCGTAATGGTAGCTGCATACACGCTACATCTTCACTTTTTGGAGATAATACAAACTATTCAACTGGATGTAGGTACTTGCCGTTTTGTATCTTTTCATAGGTGGATTTACGGTTAGTTCTTTCATTAAATATACGCTACATCTTCACTTTTTGGAGATAATACAAACTATTCAACTGGATGTAGGTACTTGCCGTTTTGTATCTTTTCATATGTGGATTTACGGTTAGTTCTTTCGTTAAATATGTATAACTACATCATTTTATAATTCACTGTTTTTCTCAGAACAATGGCTTTGCAAAAAAGTTTTTATTTTATAAGCTTTGGTTTCTTCATGTCTTACATCTATGCTTCGTATTTATAATGGTATACTTGTCACAAAATAAATAGTCATTTCAACGCCCTTTTTAAATAATACATTGCAACATATTGATACATTGCAGCAGGTAATTTTATAAGTTTTGGTTTCTTCATGTCTTACATCTATGCTTCGTATTTATAATGGTATACTTGTCACAAAATAAATAGTCATTTCAACGCTCTTTTTAAATAATACATTGCAACATAAGGTTCCTTTGTGGCAGATATGTCTACCCTGGAGGCATGAGAATTGAGAAGAAGAAGTGACGAGCTAACAACTTATTAACATTCAATCATCGCACATATAAAGCGTAAAAGCTAAACAACAGAGATGTATCAACCCAAAACTAAATTAATAATAATTATAACAGTGTGAAACAAAATTATTTATCCGAAATATAAAACTTCAGCATGAAAAATACTGATAACGAAATAATATGTTTGCGTATTTTCAGTTCAGTAAACAAAATGCTGAACTTTAAATAAAATGGCCAAAAGGGCAGTTTTTGTATTACTTTGTGTGCGTGTGGACTGTGTACACAAGGACCTCATAAAACTAGCAGCATGGTACAAACCAACGCATACGAAATTGTTTAAACTAAAAGTATTTGGTAGCTCTCTGTACACGTGCACAGCTAGTGTTTCATCATCGTTCCTACAGTCATCAGAAAAACGCACGACATGCTTGTCATGTATTTTAAAAAATATTCCAAAACAGAAGGCTGCAAAATTCACGTTTGGATAGGAATGTAGTATATTCGTCTTTACATATTTTTACAGGGCTGACTACATTACAAATTCTGCAGTCAGCATCAGTCGTCCATATCAAACTAAACAACGCAACTAATGACGAGAATAATATGCCCTTCAGGATCATCACTAAAATTGAATTTGCCACAGAATAACCTCCAAATTATTACAACAGCAGATTTTCTTTTTTTATGGACTAATGCCATCGTCAGAAAAGATGGCAGGTTAAAGTTGCAAAAGCTCACACGAAGCCTGCAAGCTTTCTGTCTTTTTTTTATATATTTAAAGCCTGTTAAACTAACAAAAAAGAGAAAAGTGACAGGCCAGGGCAGGCAAGCAGCACAATTGGTAACAGCTACAGTAAAAGTTGAAGAGCCACAGCAGCAGTAGCAGCAGCACAATTGCTTCTCTCTTCTTTGCTGTTGCTGCTGATGATGAAGGATTAGAGATCGAGTGTAAATGAAAAATGTACTGACGTAAAGCTAATATTGACAAAAGGAGACTTTTTTTGTCGAGTTTTCCACGTGTTGAGACCAAGAGAGAGAGAGAGAGGAGAAAGCAGTTAGGAAAAAAATGGAGAAAAGGCACGACAAAATACTACTACAGCTAAAAACTGACGACATAATGGATAAGCATTAATTCAAGTGTTACACACAAGCTTTCGTGTATATGGCACCAATAGTAAAAAAATGTACATACTTTTAAAAAATTTGTAAGCTGTAACAACAATCCCAAAAGGTAAAAACAAGCACCTTGCCATTTGGCTTGGTAATATATTTGGTATTTTCTTATTATTATTATAGCATGTATAAAAAATAGCGCCAGGCCAGTAGTTTAGTGCGACAAACATTCCTTCTTGAGTTATGTTTCCATTGAAAAGAATCCCTGACGTCTTTCATTCCAAATCTACCTTCTGTTACCGTCGTCCATTTCCTTGTTCTACTCACTCAACATAGTCGTCGTCATCATCGTCATCATCACAAGCAGCGGTGTAGCTCAAACTTACAAAAAAAAAAAAAGTTTTTTTATTACGTTTAAAATATATTATTATGTAGAAAAAAGAAAAAAAAATTGTGTATATTACAGCAGTTATAAGTTACAACATAATTCTTACGTGCTCGTTATAATGACATGCTCCGCTCCCTAAATCACTTCATTTTGTGCTGCTAAATGACGAATGATTAAATGCTCAACTTTTTCTTCACAAGAAGAACCTGGAGACTTTTTTTTTGGGGAAAAAAATATGTGACTTGATTACACATGCTTTGCTTGCTTGCTTGCCTTTTTCCAAAAAAGAAAGTTTTGCTGAAGTAAGAAGTAGAGAGGAAATAGGGAGAAGAGAAGACAGAGGAGCAGTGCACTCTACTACCACCACCACCACCGCCATCATCATGCCATGCCATGCCATACCACAGTCACCATTTGTGTACTTTTTCAAGTGAAAGATGAATTATGATGCATTAAACAAAAAAAGCGTGTGTGTATGTGTGTGTGTGTGGGTGTATTTGAAGTAAAAATTTACTACTATTACATCTACACACACACACACACACACACACACACACACACACACACACACACACACACAAAAAGCAGGTATATTCACCATTTATTTTTTTACCTTTCTAGAATATTTTTTTAAGAATGTGTATTATGGACGTTTAGGAAAGTATGATACATTGTGTACATTTCCGTTGTTCTACTGAAAACAGTTCCAAAAAATAAGTATTTTGGTATGATATTATACATGCCTTGTGCAAACATCGTAAAGAAAAATAGTGGGAGAGAAGAGTGTGCTAATACCATATACCTTCTTGGACTTAACTTTACTTTTATTTCTTTACTAAAAGCCTGCTGAGTTATGAGTTGAATATCCGTTTGCTTCTGTACACAGTTCATCCACCACCCCCACCACATTAACTTTACTTTTATTTCTTTACTAAAAGCCTGCTGAGTTATGAGTTGAATATCCGTTTGCTTCTGTACACAGTTCATCTACTACCCCCACCACCAGCCGACTTTTTTACTCTGACTGGATAAGTTTTTTTTTTCTGGAAACTTTATTTTTTGAAAAAATGGAGAGAAAAAAACGAGAATTTCAAGAGTCTGAGAAGAACTGAATGTGTGTGTGTGTGGGAGAAAGCGTTCATTTATTTGAGCATGTACAGGTTTTTTTTTAGCAAGATGTGATGTAAGTCAACCAGAGAGAGAGAGAGAGAGATAGAGTGTGTTTAAGTAAGTAATGTTTGCAAGCTGAACTTGAGTTTGCTCTAGCCATTTAGTTTTGTATTCCCCAAGTGTGTGTATTTGTAATTGTAATAATGTCACATTAGTCACTTGTTCAGCAGCGAGAAAAAAAGAAGAAGACGCGTCTTCTTCTTATTCTGCTTCTTTTTTGCATGAACTCGTTCACCTACATGCATTGTAAATGCGTCCCTTAACGATTTATTTTTTTGTGTGTCTTCTTCCCCTTGCTGGTTTTTTTTCATCTGTGTACCTAGTCATTATTATATAGTGAACTGCCTTTTCTACTCGATATATACCAAGTTTATTGTTGTGATGAATTTAAGTGAGTCGGTGTAGCCGAAAGGAATTATAAGTACGTAGGAACGTTAAAGGCATATGTATTTTTATAAGTAGTACAACAAACAGGTTGAAAAGGTTGAAATATTACCCTGTTCCATGTTCGCTTGTTTGCAAGAAGAAGAAGTGAAAGGGGAAATGTGTCGCTTCCCAAAGACATTCCTCCTCAGCCTGTCACTACTTTTCTGAAAATGTTTGCATGTTGTCGTAAGTATATCTATATATATGGCCATATGTTTTTCTCCCACTTTTTGGGGTTTGCTTGCTCTTATCGTCGGGAAAAGATCTAGTGCCATTTTAAGATAGATAATATTACAGAAATAGAATGAAATGCATGCTTGGTTTGGTGAAAGCTGTAGTAGTAGTAGTAAAGCACCTTTACTTTACACAAAAAATAATATATATACTTTATACTACGGACTATGGAAAGCAAACAAAATGTCTTCTTTATTAAAACCCTACACACACACTTAGTCCTTCTACACCTATAATACAGTTGTACGTGAATATAATATTTTTGTAAAACTATGTACATTTATTTTCTAAGGGAAAGGTAGAAATTTCCTGTTCCGTTCACACATTCATTATCATGTCAGAGCCTTAATGCAAAGTCAACCAAGGGCAGTAACATGGCAGCTGCTGCTTGTGAAGTTAAGTGTGTGTGTGTGTGTGTGTGTATGTGCTGTTGCCATCAAGCTAGAAATTTCTGGGTAGCAGCAGCATATGTAGCAAAAAAAGGAAATATTTTTTTTCTATCAAACTGCGCCAGCAAACATTATACACATTTTGTGCAAGGAGAAAGTTATCTTACTGCTGAATAGAAGTGAAAAGAGATTTTTATGTATAAAAAGCTTTCATTATTGTTAAACGTGAAGATATTTTAAAGCTTTGGGATGGATGAATAGAGGAAATGCCAGCATGATAATATGGATGAATGGTGTAGAATAGATAGGTAGATTTATAGTAATAAAGAGATGGGAATATGAGCAGTATGGCGTGCTGCTGGTATATATACAGAAGAAGAAAAAAAAAGGAAAGTTTTTGAAAGAAAGAAAGCAGCATAAGCTTTTCTTTTCGCTGCTACTGCAATACTGCTGGCTAGAGAGAAAAAAAAGTGGTCGTCTTGTTCTGAGCAGTAAAGCGTCATCAGTTTGGAGGAATATAGTGAAGAGGAGGAAGAAATAAGAAGAGAATGTGAAATAAAACGAGAATGAGAAGCAAAAGATGATGATGATGGTGGTGGTGGATGGATGGAGAGAAGAAGAAGAAATTTTGTGAAATGACTTCTATTACCATTTAGGAGAAAACTACTATTGCCCATATGATGACAGCGCTATTAGATCTTTTTTTTTTAGGATGGAACAAAAACTGGGATGCCGAAGGCAAAAGATGTAGCAGCACTGGATGTATGTGTGTGTGTCGGTCTGTTGGGATGTTTAGGAGGAGGAAGAAGTTCAGAAGAAGAAGAAGGAAACGATGAGAGATCATGTAGGAAGCAGGCAGACAGACTGTGAATGAATGGAATGGGTTGAATGTGTGAGAAAAAAAGTGGTGGTGGTGATACATTCGCTTTTCTAAATGTCTTTCTCCTGTGCACTCTCTTTCTCTCTCTGACTAAAATAATATGGAATACGATTGACTGCACCACTTAGCCTTTCATCTTGTTTCTGATGATCATGCTACTGCTGCTGCTGCTGGTGTTGTGTGTGAGTGAATGGGTAAAGGAAGAAAAAAAGGGGAAGAGAAGAGGAGAAAGTTTGCGATTGGAATTTATGAGCTTGCCATTCTATCCTGCTACTTTCTCAGATGTCCTTAATGACTTGTCACATAACGAAAGTTGCCATACGGTTGGCCTGGCCAGTTTTTCCAAGTTTTCTTTATTTTATAAAGGAATGGAAATGGAGGTGATGAGGAGAGAGTTTGAGAGAGAAATGAAGCTGCAACAACAACTGCTCATTCACTTAGCTGGTTTATCTGACGTAAACGACACATTTAGTAGTCAGATGGAGTATGTAGGATTGAAAAGAAGTGAGTGACAAAAAAAACATGGGTTTTTTTCTTGGTAAGAACAGAAAGACTGTTTGAAGTGGTGTCATATTGAAGATTTTGATGAAAGTTACAGTGCATGCATGTTAACTTGTACTGTGGCAATAAATGTTAACTTAGTACGCGTTTCTAAACATAAATCACTTTTGTCAAAATGTGATTTATGCCGTCTCCTAACATCATCAAACTTGTCACGGAGGTTTTTCAGTATCTTTATTTAATTTATAAATAATTACAGACATAAAAGCATTCATACGATTCATAATGTTTCATGTAACTAATTGCAACCCTATCATAATAGCTACCCCGCAGCCTTATTAATTGCATTTAACAATTTGCCGCCACCGTGCTCATTAAATCTACAGTACGTTACAGTTCAGGATTTTGTTATGAAACTTGTTTAAAGCGTCCAACGTATTCAACTCTTCAATTAAAGTCCTTATTAAATCATACTTCTCTTTTACATGGCAAACCCTTGTTAAAAGCTCTTCCTGACAAAAAGACCAGAAGTTTCATAATATTTCGAGTACTTAAAATTACGCGATAAGATTAGCTGTACATTTAACGACAGACATAAAAGCATTCATACGATTCATAATGTTTCATGTAACTAATTGCAACCCTATCATAATAGCTACTCCGCAGCATTTTTAACTGCATTTAACAATTTGCCGCCATCCTGCTCATTAAATCTATAGTGTGTGGTACTTGAGGATTTTGTTATGAAATTTTTTAAAGCGTCCAACGTATTCAACTCTTCAATTAAAGTCCTTATTAAATCATACTTCTCTTTTACATTGCAAACCCTTGTTAAAAGCTCTTCCTGACAAAAAGACCAGAAGTTTCATAATATTTCGAGTACTTAAAATTACGCGATAAGATTAGCTGTACATTTAACGAACATTCACAAAATCTCTTTCCTAGCTTTATTACCTTGCAAATATTCATTAAGTAATAACCAGTAACTTTACTACCGGAGCCTTTCCGGTCTGCATTTAACCTTTGTCATAAAAAATTGTGCAAACAGCATACTGGATCATATGTGCATCATCATTCTATTCTTTTCTTTCTTTTCCTTCCCATGTCTAATCTACTGAACAGTGCACATACGTACAATATTTCTAACTAAATTGGACTACACTCAAGTTCTACTACTACTACTACTCCTATCCTTGAACATTGCAAGGGCTCATTGAATACCGATTTAATCACAGCAGCAGCATGAGCAAGCCATTTTACCTCTCCACTTCATGCAGCTACTAAAAAATCCTGTACTACTATGAATACACTCACACATATCTACTAAAATGGCATAATCCTTCCACAAATATTACTTGCCATGACGGTTTACTGGAAAAACTTTACAGATAACCGTACATTCAGCCCGTAATATTACAACGCTTATGCAGAGAACAGTCATTTGTTACACTGCTCAGCTTTTTTTGCTACTTTTCCTTACATTAGCAAGGCAAGTATGCAGTAGTAATAGTAGTAGTAGTAGCACTGCTCATTTTTACAATAACTTGGAAAAAATGTGTGTATATAACTCTTTAATAAAAATATAATAAGTTGCCCTTGCCATAGGAAGAATATATTTTGTGTATGTTGTTATTACAGTGGTAGACGAGAGCAAAAGTAAAACGGCAAAGCTCGATAAAAACCAGAAGAATCGTTTGGAGCATATAGTACATATAATGTGTAGAGAGCTCTCTCACATTTTTTTATGATTTTGTTCCTGCCATTCTGCCAAAGTCGTATTGGGCAAGTGACCCAAAAAAACTGATTTCATTTTAAGAGATTCTCTTACAAATACAGCGAAGGGTAAGCTAAGCTGAAAGCGATCCGTTGCTTTTTCGCTTATTTTTGTCATAAGTTTTAATTTATGGATTCAACGGATAATCTGTACAAAATCTTTGGTTGCAGAAAATCTCACAGAGGTTCTCGGCTTACAGATTTAAATATATAACTTTATAAATCTTGTCTTCCAACCTGTACGACATGCATTTACTGGCAAGGCGGCACCTGAATATTCGCCGACCAGTCATTCATAATTAATTGTATAAATCGGCGTTGCAGTGCTTCGTATAAAAATACAATTTGGTAATAATTTTAAGCCTGACACTTGAAACTCTTCTTTGGAACTTCAACACCACCGATCGTCAAACG
>JAHZMZ010000040.1:0-25359 GCA_027743805.1 Lepidocyrtoides sp. E14
AAATAAAAATTAATATTCCATTAACATTTTTATTTTTGTTTCCTCTAAGCAGCAGGTAAGCAGCGCAACAGAAGCAAGGTAATTAGGCGGCATTTATATACAAAAAAAAGGTTGGAAAAGGGAACATGCTTTAAAAAGAAAATTTGTTCGTGTGTACTAAATGAAGTGATTGTTGTGAAAAAAAACCTTGTTTGCCATATATCAGCTAGTCACTGCGAAAAATTTTCTGCATTTCATGATCTCTTCATTGGCAATATATTTTTGTAAAACATCCACTTGTCACGATGCTGCTGCTGCTGCTGGTGATTATCTGGCTGACTGACTGACTGCCTACCTGCGTCTCAGTCCTCGGTCCCCTGCAAGGACACGGTTTTCCATGACATTCACTGCGCATTTTTATTTATTTTCAAAAATACAAAGTCGCAATAAAGAGGGATAAATGTAAAGCTATTTTTAAACAAATAAAATTTAATTTTAACTGTGTAAGGTATTCTTTTCACATGGTAGTAGAGATTTTTTGTTTTTATTTTATTTTATTTTTATTTTGTTTTTGCTATCGAATCATTTTATCTAAATGATATTTTTAAGGTAACGAAAATAGATGTGTCATGTGAAACCGTTCCCTTTTTCCCAGCGTGATAAGCTTTTAGGTAGTTTGTTGAGAAAGAGAAGAAAAAAAATGAAAGGGATGGACGTGACGTATGTAGATAGAGAAGGAGGATGGATAAAAAAAATATAGTCGTGAAGTGAGCAAATAAAAACATTGAATTTGGAGAATTGCAAATTATTATTACAACACTAACGTATAGGTAAATACATACAAAATAATTTTTTGTGGTCTCCTTGTACACGTCAGTCAGCTCATTTGGTGTAATAATCGCACTTGCAATTTTTTTTTGCACATTTAATTTATTTCTTGTTATTGCAAAATCAACCGCATATACAAATAAAAGCGAAACTGCAAAATAAATGCAACCTGCAATCAAGGTGAACAGAGTGCAACAGCAGCAGCCGCAGTCGCAACAACAGCAATTAATGGATGATTTGGATTTTGAAAGGATTCTTCTTGGCTAAGTTACTTTTTTTATGCAGATCATTAGCTATTTTTACAAAAGCCAAACTCATAGAAATATTAAACAAAATTGCTTAGCATGTCAAAAATGTCAAGTCAAATAGAAGATGATGGGGTAGAAGAGGTTAAAAAAAGAAAATGTTTTCAAGAGGCTTATAACGTTTACAAATTAAAAGTAAACACAATTAACATACTTGTCACATGACAATTTGATTATACCGCACCGGCCAGTTAGACATTCACCGTGCTATGCTCGTCACTTTAAAAGCATTTATTGCACCTTGAATCATGACTCATTCATGACGAGCTCAAAAAAAAGTGCACCTGTGCAAAAAAAATGAAAATTTTGTGCGTACGCATCACACGGGTACTTTTCTATTTTAAATGGCCATTTAGTGTGCCTGATTTGATAAGCTTTTCATTTTTACGCTTTAACACTTAAATATTTTCGCTTTGCCTTTCAAATATTTTTTTCGCAAAGTAAGTGATTGTATTTTTTGAACTTTGGTGTTTTTAGTTTTTACAAAATGCGTGTTTAAATCAGAAAATATTTTTGTCTTGTTTCTGCTACTGTTTGACTATGGCAATGGGTGAAGGTAGTTCAGCTCAGCTCAGAATGGAGAGAGAGAGAGAGGAAACATGTTCTACAAATTTAGTCTTATCTACTCTTAATCTCTTGTAAAACATTTAAACAATACAGCAAATTAGTCAGAATAAATTTTTTTTTGCTTGATGTGATGCACAACATTGTTCTTATTTGTTTGAATGCATGAATATTTTATTAAGCAAAATTTGACTTAACAATAGAGCATAATTTAGCAATTTAATTTACTCATTTTCTTCTTCTTCTCCAAACTGTTTTGTTTTTTTTACAGGTGAGAGATGTAAATGAGAACGTCTTTTTTTCTCTCTTGTACACACTGCACTTTGTTTATGCACATATTATTATTAATAATAATAAAAAAAGAGGCACGCATTATCATCATGTCATACATAGCGCATCACACAGACAGATATCGGTTCATTGGACCTTGTCCCTAATGAACCGTTGTTGCATAATAGGTTATATCGCCAATAATATACCACCACGGCTGCCACCACCACCGTTACTATACAAAATTTTTTTACAGCAGTTATTCTTTTTTGTCCGTTGAAGCTTAAAGAAGAGAGAGAGAGAGAGAGAGTGGAGCGAGAATGGGAATAAAAAAAAGATGAATGAATGAATCAATGAAAAGGTGAGGAGGTTAAAAATGAATTGAGTGACATCGAAGAAGAATGGATAATAGATGATTATTATGGAGAATGAGAGAGAGGAGGGGATGAGCATCATCGTCATTTTTGCATATGTGAGGACGTTATTGATGATGATGGCGATAAGGAAGGTTGAATGGTTCCTTTTTCTTCAGCTTTTAAAAATAAAATGCTATTAATTTTTGCAGTCATCCTCAACTCGAAGAAGAAGTGCAGAGGCATATGAGTTGTAGGAGTGCGTAATGAAAACAAAATAAATTAGCATGAGCAATTGTATACGTTTTTTTCTCCTTTTTAGAGGGAATGCATAAAGAGAAGAAGGTGAGAAATGTGAAGGTCGTGAAAATAAAGGGTAATGAGGAGGAATAAAAAAATGTATTGTTGTTCGAGTTTGTGGCTTTGTTCAGTAAGCATTTTGTACGATGGTAGTTAAAAAGCGATAATGAGAAAAGATTATGGTTGAAAGTAGTATGTAAATTATTGGTTATTGCAAGTAAAGAGGCTAAAACTACAAGAAAACTAATAATAAAAAAGGTGATTATATTAGTAGATAAGTGAAAAATAAAACATGCTGGTTCAGGACTGGAGTCTTGTTTGAGTCTAGACTTTTAAAATGTTTTTGCTGCATTTTATGGTGCATCTTTTATTCATTTAATTTTAATATCTAAGATAATGATTTGATTTGAAGAGGTTAGATTTTACCACCATTAAGATTGATTCATCATGTAGAGGTCACATAGTTTTAATTGAGTGTAGTATACGGATTAGTTTGAAATTGCTAATATTGAATTTCGTGCCATTAAAAATATCGCATGTTTAATATTTTAATGTGGCGCCGTTGATTACAAATTGTTTTGAATTGAATCTCATGTTGACGAGCTAACTTCAAAGCTACATTAACCTGAAAATACTCCTACGGGTGTAGTTCAGTCGGTTATTGGTCCTTTGCAAAGTAAAACTATAAATCAAAATCTGATTGCTAATGCATGGCTGCTATTAAAGAAAACGATTTCTCGTTACACTACCGTTTAGGTGAAGGTACGGTAAGACGCCACAATTTTTCCGATCTACTCTATACCTGGGGGCATGAAGCATATCTGTTTCAAATAATTATCACATGTGACTAAAAAAAATTCAGCGGCGTAACTATCATTGTAAATACCTGATTACCCAACAAAGTGGCACAAAATGAATTTAATTTAATCTTTCTGCCACGTGAATATTTATTTTTAATTTGCTGTTAATTAGCCCATATTTCATTTTGTTAATTGTATGCATGCCACAACAACATGTTGGTTTTTCTGTCTACTGGATTACGCTGTAAATTTTTCATTACAAAAAACTGAAATATATTACTTTCCTTCTTAACTTAACGTTCAACCTAATAGCATTTACGTTTATTCGTCTCCGTAAAACCTGAATTGAAACAACACCAGCAGCAGTCAAATGATAAGTTATTGTTTCAGCTCAGTTTCCACTCGTCCATGCAAATACTACATTCTCACACACTGCTAGTAGCTGAAGGTGACATTCACTTGCAGTTTTACTTTTTAATCTTATATGGAGTTCCTATAGCTCATAAGCGAACAAGTTTGGTTATCATCATAAAGAAACCCTAAAAACTACAGAAATCTTTTTAGCTTGTTCAAACGCTTCTCTCTTCTCTTTTTCATTTCACGTAACCTGTTTCCTTGCCATTTTTTACAGCTTTTTATCGGTTAAACTTTGTATCCACTTCGCTAAGTTTCTTACATTTTGTTCTTCATCTATCTCCCCTACTATTCCATTTTGCAGCCTGGTGCTGTTTAAAAAGTCAAAAAAACTATAACCGACATGTGGCTTAGCCTGGCCTGTTGGCTGTCATGTGCAACAAGTTTTCTGTTGCCTTGCCATTTGAACATTTTTTGACGGTGACCTTTCCCATTACTTTTGCTCAAGCTTTCACTCCCTTTGTTGTCAGTTAAAAAAATTAAATCCACGTAGGTAATCTCATTATCACCACCTAAAATTTGCGAATTATTATGAAACTTTGTCAACTTTTTTTTCTCGCTATGGTTTATCTTGTGACCTGTGATATGACCACCGCCACCGCCACAACTTTTAATCTAATCTTTCTAACCATTCATTAAGAAGCAAATTACTCTTTCCATTATGCCTCATCTTGGTTGGTGGTCAATAAAGGTGACAATGTTATCAATTAGTGTATTTAATATACTGGTCATCACTAAAAAAAATGCATAAACATAGAAGTGTCAATCAAGCCAATATATAAAAATAAATTATATTCACAGTTGATAATTTTATTATACAACATACAGGTCATCAAGTCTGCTGGGTTCACAACGTTATCTATGAATTGTGCAGTATTATGTATTTACACAGTGGCAGCAGCGGTCGTTTAAAGAGTGTATGTATAGCTAGTTAGTTAATTCTATTAAGTTAATAGCAGCTAATCTTAACTGATGAAAGACAACCTCTGCGTGAACTTCTGTTCACTTGTTCTCTTCCATTTTCTACCATGCATTGTGTATTCTTCTTCTTAACTTGAGTTGATATTACTCGTGTGATATTTGAAGCAACTTTTTCAAAAAGTTCATGCCATTTACCAGCATAGCAGCAGCAGAGTCGAGCAGAGGAAATAAAAGTGTCACGTTTTAAGATGATGTGTGTGTGTAGTGTAGGCCACATTTGCACTTGGCAACAATATATCTACCTTAATTTTTATGAGTGCCTATACAAAACGCATGTATGTTTTTATTGTTCGCAAATCAAAATTAGTACCTGCTCAGTTTAGCTTTGCTGCATCTTCAATTTTTTTGTAATGATTAGTATTTGCATAATAAGCGAGGTAGGTATAGCAAGTACGTTAGGTAATATTTCATGTTTTCCCACTGCATCACATCACATCGTCAACAGCTTATCTGGATTTATTGGATAGCTTATTATTGTTAACCATGTACCTATCCATTATTGAGAGCAATGTTTAAGTCTAAGTAAAAAAAAATTTTGCTGAAGATTTCTTAGGCGAACTGCGCGCTCTGCAGTATGTGTACATAGCTACATATAATAATATTTAAATGAACCATAAATCTTTGATACTACTTACCGGCTTTTATACATGGAATGATTTTGTTACCCACGCTGATTGTCAGTAGAGCAAGCAAACAAGTGGAAAAAACACGTGTATGCGTTAGCTACCTAGGTGATATTTTTTATGCATACCGTATTCTCAGAAATTATTGCGGGTTTTTTAAGGCTGAGGGAGACTTTAGTCGGAATGTTTAAATGTTTTTAGATTATGACGCGTGATAAATACAATACAACAAATATGTGAAGCAGGAGGACCAGTCTATACGTTTATATCGTATTGTATACTTTTATTGAGGGCTTTAATTGGAGAGAATACGGTAAATTGAATGCAATTTATTCATACATATTCACGTGGACTGCTATCTTGATGATGATCGTCAATACATCATTATCAATCACCATGGCTTCAATTTTCATTTCGGACTGAGCCAAATAATAGTACATAAATGTTTTAAGACCGGATTTTATTGATACGCTTCTGCATCTGCCCAACTTTACCAATGAGCAGAAGCAAAATCAAACATTTTTCCATCAGAGCACCACTACTTTCTGTTAAGCAGTAATAATGAGACTTTCAACTTTTTGTTGTTTCGCTGCTGCAAATGTAAACCCAGTCTCCTCAATTATTCTCACTTTCGCACGGAGGAATAATACAGCCTATTCTGTATTTGAGCTGCTTCATACGTTACATTCCTTCCTATCCTAATCCTAAGCTAAATACCAAGCCTTAAATGAAAAACCTTATTCAAAAATTTTTTAAAAGAATCAATCCAGCTAAGCAGCAAGCAACAATGTAACCAACGACCTTTTGCCCTCCTCATTCTTATCTGCAGGTACTAAAACGTGTAGGTAGATAATTTGCCAAACAATGCCATGGGTTTTTTTATTCATGTGTAGCCACAATGCTAATACACACCAAACAGTATCTACTTACTACTACCATCACTATCACCACCCATCATTATCAAAGTCTTCTAAAAATGCAAACGTCTTTCTTTTCCTTCTCCTCTCGCAAAAGTTATGATCTTGTTCTTGCTCGCCGTGTACAACTAATATATTTTATTGCATGTCCATCCAAAACCAAGCCGTTTCTTTTTTCATAATTTTTATTCCTCTTCTTCTGTTGCAAAAAAATAAATCGAACATTGTTGCACACTCAGCAAAGAAGAGAATTAAACGGAGCACCACCACAGCGAGTAAACCAAGCATGTAGGCATGTTATGTATGTACTTAGGTATTACATGTCCATAAATAAAATTGCATAAGATTGAACAATGCGATTGTCCAGTCATGTTCACCATCCATAAAAAAATATATATTATGCAAACCATTTTTTATTTCTTTAATTCTTCTCCATTTCAACTTGCTTTTCAAATAAAATGTCCATATACCAGCTTGACTCCAACCGGCGATTCACACGTGAAATGAGCCTGACGAAAAAGAAGAAAAAGAAAAAGACGGCAACCCTCACTCTGCTCTGCCTGGTCTAGTGGTCAGCAGGCTATCTTGTATCCATCCGATTGCATTCTGTATTTTTTTTATATATTTCTATCGCTCTTTTACGAAACTGGAATAGTCTTGATTTTTTTTGTCGTCATGAAGAGTTCATCTGCATTTGAAAAAAGAAAGAACAAGAATCTTCTTCTTTTTTCTTTCTTTCTTCCTTCTTCATTATTACCGTGTCAAGTTGAAGGCTGGGCTAAAAAAATTGCAGAGATAATAATAAAAAGGAATGGTTTATTCTGGCCTGCACGTATGTACTTTTCTTTAAAATCGTATCACTTTCCGTCTCACTTTGCAAAAGTAACGAAGAGTCCATTTAATCTTTTTTTTACGTGCGTACTCCTCACTCTTCAGTAGTGACGATGATGATGATGATGATAATATACTGGTCAGCGGAGAGGTGATATGGTGATGGTCAAGCTTTTTTCTTTAGGTCGGTTTTAACAGCATGGTGTGCCTACATACATATTATGCCGATATTATGAGTTGGTTTGGCTTGTTAAAATAAACTTGTTATTTTAGCTTGTCCAGGGAAATATAATGGGATGATAATGCCAAGAAAATGGCAATGCCGCTACTGTTGCCTCAATACTGACCTGTAAGAAGAAAGTTGACAGGAGTTGCAAAGCTCTAAAAAATGCCGGCTGCGGTAATGAACAAGATTTTTCGGGTATAAAAGGCATTGGCAAAGTGGGGAATCTTTGTCATTTTGTAAGCGTCTGGAATATAGTCTTGTTCAGTCTCAGTTCAACATACAAAGAACACCATGAAAGCTTTTGTAAGTTTTCTGATGAACATTTCAAAAAAAATAAAATGATTCCCTAAAATATTTTTTTTAACGGGAAAATAATACTTTTTTGCTTTGATTTGTTTTCTAGATCTTCGTGGCTCTCGTCGCCTCCGTAGCTGCCCGCAGCTTGGATCTCCAGACCATTCATCAGTTGAACAAGGAGAAATCCTTGTTGAACACTCCATTGGTCACAAAGGTGGACGATGACTTGTTGTTGAAGGAGCAGCAATTGCAAAAGAATCTTGTACAACAGCAAAACGTTTTGGACAACACGATCCTTCCAGTTGAAGAGAAGACTATTGGAGGAATCTACAACATTGACAATGTCCTTGTTGATGATGTAGACCGTGTACTTTCCTTCCAGGAATTGTACAACACGGAATTGTTCCGTGAGTACCTCCAAATCCCTCTCTTCCAGAAGTACATCCAGTACCCAAGCTTCCAACGCTTTGTTGCTTCCGTGTACTTCCAACGTTTCTACCAATTGGTATGCCATTCTTGTAATATTTTTATGGAAAATTAATCCAATTGCAATATAGATTGTTAATTATTGCTTAAATGTATTCTACAGCCCGCCTACAAGCAATACTTTGTCAACCCTGTTCTTTTCTACAAGTACATTTACCCAATCGTCCAATTGTTCAACACTGAGTACAACCTCCCATCCGTTTACGGACAACAAGAGGATGTTCTCGGACTCCAAACTTTGGTCGACAGTGTTCTCTTGAAGAACAAGAACTTCCTTCCATACGCCTACAACTACAACAACCGTTTCGCTGTCCCAACAACCACTCCCTTCTTCCAAGGAACCACCGCCACCAACTACAAGTTCCTTTTGGAAAAGCTTTACAAGACTTTGTATGCCAATCAGCCAATCACTCAAATCAAGACTGATGTCAAGCTTATCCCACAAGAGAAGGTCGTTGTTGAGCCAATCACCAACCAACAGGTTGTTGTTGAGGATCCCAAGGTAAATTTTTTTAAATGTCTCATTAATGCCCCAAATCAATTATTACTATCCATCTTTTTCTTCATTTCATTACAAAATGTTTTAAGTGCCTTTTTCATTATTTATGTTATAGATTGTCGATGTTCAAGTTGACTCCAAGGTCATCCCCGTTGTTGATACCATTGTTCCAGTCACTGACAGGCAACTCGTCCAAGACACCGTTGTCCTTACCGAGCAAGATGTCCTTCTTCTTAAGCAGCTCCTCCAAAGACAAATCATCACACCAGAGGTTCGATTAATTTATTTATTTTATGGAGCTTGCATTCCATACAAATACTGGTCATATCTCATTTTAAAACCACCACTATTTTTATGCAGATCTACCAAGCTGTTGTTCTCGGAAAGATCAACTACGTCACTGTCCTCCGTCAAGTGATTGCCCGTGGTGTCAGCACTGATCTCCTTACTCAAATCATCGCCCGTCTCCAAGTTGTCGATACCGTTGTTCCAGTCACCACTGACTCCACCACCGTTGTCCTCAACGAGAAGTTCCTCGTCATCCTCCAGAATCTCGTACAAAAGCAAATCATCTCCCAAGAGGTTTACCAATCCGTTCTCGTCGGAAAGATTGACTTTGTCACCGTCCTCCGTCAAGTTTTGGTTCGCCGTGGACTCACCACTGACCTCATCAGTCTCATCATCAACCGTTTGATCACCATCGACTCCACCGTTGTCCCAGTTGTCACTGAACAAGATGTTCTCCTCCTCAAGGAACTCCTTCGTCAAAACATCATCACCCCACAAGTTTACCAACTTGTCCTTGTCGGAAAGGTCGATCTCTTCACCCTCCTCCAACAAGTCGTGATCCGCCGTGATGTCATTGACACCATCATCCCAGTTGTTGACACCACCGTTGTCTTGAACGAGAAATTCCTTGTCATCCTCAGAGAACTCGTCCAGAAGCAAATCATCTCCCAAGATGTATGACCTTTTAAAAATTACGTCATAATTGGCTCATAATTCATTTTCACACTAGATCTTTAGTATTGATTTTAATTTAACTTCTTTACAGGTTTACCAATCCGTTCTTGTCGGAAAGCTCGACTTTGTCACCGTCCTCCGTCAAGTTTTGGTTCGCCGTGGACTCACCACTGACCTCATCAGTCTCATCATCAACCGTTTGATCACCATCGATTCCACCGTTGAGATCATAAATAGTTCTGATTTATAAATTCATTTAATTAATTTCGTTACAGCTTTACCAATCCGTTCTCGTCGGAAAGATTGACTTTGTCACCGTCCTCCGTCAAGTTTTGGAACGTCGTGGACTCACCACCGACCTCATCAGTCTCATCATCAACCGTTTGATCACCATCGACTCCACCGTTGTCCCAGTCGTCACTGAACAAGATGTTCTCCTCCTCAAGGAACTCCTCCGCCAAAACATCATCACCCCACAAGTCTACCAACTTGTCCTTGTCGGAAAGGTCGATCTCTTCACCCTCCTCCAACAAGTTGTTGTCCGTCGTGATGTCATTGACACCATCATCCCAGTCGTCGACATCGACACCACCGTTGTCTTGAACGAGAAGTACCTTGTCATCCTCAGAGAACTCGTCCAGCAGCAAATCATCTCCCAAGAGGTTTACCAATCCGTTCTTGTCGGAAAGCTCGACTTTTTCACCGTCCTCCGTCAAGTTCTCGTACGCCGTGGACTTACCACCGACCTCATCAGTCTCCTCATCAACCGTTTGATCACCATTGACTCCACCGTCGTCCCATTCTCCACCGAACAGGATGTCTACCTTCTTAAGCAACTTTACCGTCAAAACCTCATCAGCTACGAGATCTACCAACAAGCCGTTGTCCTCGGACAGTTCGACGTGTTCACTGTTCTCCGTCAAATCATCTTCCGCAACCAAGTGATTGACAACACCGTCGTTCCATACACCAACGTGGTCAACCGTTTCTCTGGAAACGAGCGTTACACTGACCTCATCAACAAGTTGTTCGGTTACAAGAACTTGTACAACACTGTGAGTCCCTATTTTTCAAACTATTATCCAACCAAACATTTTATTTTCCCAGTAGGCCAGGCAACTTAATGAATTAATTTTTTTCTCTTCTCTCACAACAGGAAATCCCATCCATCCGTGAAAACTACTACAACCAACGGTTCCCAATCGTCGCCTAAGAAGCTGACGTTTTATCAAGTCAATTTTTAACATCTCAATTGACTCTGATAATAGCTCACAAAAATGATACAAATCTTCTAAAAAATTACTGTTGAATTTATTTTGTCTCTTGACACTATTAGTTTACCAGTGATTTACCTGTTTTTCTCGTTACAACTCGGCCTTGTCTTCATTTCGACTTTTGCCCATGTCTTCTCTAACTTGAGATTGTTTTGTAGAATAGATAGTGAATGATCATTTTAATTAAAATGATGGAATTCGGCTGAAAAAACGTACAAGTGAGCTGCTCTCTAATATTTAGAAGCAGACTCAAAAATTTCGGAAAATAAAAAAAATTAAAATTAAAAAAACTTATATACCAGTGCGTTCTCATACTGAATTTTCTCATGATTGTTAAAATAGCAGTACATACTTCAAGCATTTGAAACTGTAATTTAAAATGTTTATTGCATACAACATCATGTGTATTGCACATGCACATGATGAGCTCAGTAAAATCCGTGATAAATAATTTTTCCGCATTTTTAAATGAGGGAGGGCTTAATGTACAGCTTGAACGTTACAGTATTTGCATGACATTAAAGTTCGAATAGTTTTTGAAACATTAAGCAATAGGGAAAGTATTTTACCAGTACTCGAACAGGCTCCAATACCAGTTTGCACAGCTTATATTTTTCTTTAACATAGTTTTTATTGGCATAATCAAGTACTTAATCAACAGTCAATTTACAGTAAAATGTGGCATAAAATTAAATGATAGGTAATTTTAGAATTCATTCATTGGCTCGATTTCTTAATTTGAGCATGAACGCTCGTCAAAACCTTAATCCGTCCGTTTCCGTACTAATCGTTCTGAAAAATTGTTTTATATACGTTTTCGCAGATCCTTTTTTACTGAATGGCAGGTCCTGGTGGGTGTTACGGATAAGGAGATCTTTAGTTTGCTGGTAGGTTGGACGCTGGTTTGAAGGAAAGTAATGGTTCCACAAAGATTTGCTTAAGCGTCGTCATCAGTGTAGTGAGTGAGTGGGTATAACATCAGACCCTGCGATTTCTGGTTTCAATTTTCCGTCAGTTGTAAGGATCGGTGACGGTTGTGGAGCCAATTCTAATGGCGTTTTGATCTTCGGCAGAGTTGTAGCTTGAACCACAGTTTTCCAATGGAAAAACTGGGATGATCTCAGCTGCGTACCACGCTTCAATTACTCCGTACCAAGTGTTTCCACGGCCACCACTCCATGAGTTGGAAACGCAAGCGATTAGATTAGCGCACAGATGCTTCCCCTGGGGCCCTGTTTGAACAAAGTTTTACGAATCATTTAATATGCTGCATCCAATTGGTCAATCACTAGAGCTAGGTCAATCAAAATGTGAGCTTACATGGTATATATGTATGTCGTGTCCATTGTTGCCAGTAGTAAGAGTAGAAGGATCAAATTATGATCCATACTCACCGACAAAGTCATCCTCAGAGCTTCATGTGAGACTGGTAGTCCGGTCAACAGGGTCAACGACAGCTCCCTTTCCAGCATTTGCTATCGAGATGATCCCCAGGTTGTGGGGTTTGAATCTTCTTAAAACCCCATTCATGATCCTCATTTGTGCTCAATGACATATGGTCTTCACACTCACTGCACTGGCTGGATCAAATGAAGAAAGAACTCCTCTTCAATATTGTCAATCAAGTCCGGAAACTCGGTTCCCAGCCTTGAGACCTGCGACTTGTCAGCGATCTTCACATACATTCGATTTATTCCAGAGTCTGGATTCCAGACGCTGGTCGGTGGTCACTCCTCGAACGTGAGATTCCTTCCCTACACAAAACCGAGGATATGATGTTTTGCTGTGGTTACTCAGCATGATGCTGTGCCTGTGCTGCAGAAAGAGCGTTCAGTTTAGCAGATCAAATCTGTCAACAAATCTGGGGATGTGAAAGGTGGAAAGTTGGAGACTCTCCAATGAATTCAGAACTGATCTGGTGTCATCGTAATGAAAAGATGGGATCAGTAGGGAGAACCCAGGCGCGCCCTGGCGCAGTATGTACTAATGAAGAGTAAAAAATATCTTAAGTTTTACTCAAAAAATTGCTGGTTTCAATTATTTTTAAATTGTATTTTAATGTGAAGCTTTCAATTGTGTTAGGTGGTTGGAAACTGAAGAGAGAAGACTAAGAAGTTACTTGCAACTTAACGATGAACTTTCTATACCCTAGCTTTTGATTTCATGTGCCATTCCTATGACAATCGTCCATATTGTAATGTTGAGTTTGCTTCATTAGATCTCCTAAATGATCACTGTCAATTTAAATGGCACTGGAAGCAGCTATTTTAAAATTTCATCTCCTCCCAGCTCCCGTTACTGTAACAGGGCTGTTGTACAGCTGATGACAAAATAAAAAGAGCTGTGTAGTGTGAAGCTGTGAGAGCGTATCCATTCCATACAGCGGAAAAATGTGCTGCTTCAACCCCAGCAGCGCAGCGTCGTATGCGGACAAAAACGAGATGCTACCCACAAAAAACAATACTTCGGTGAACGGAGGACCCTCAAAGCTCACACAATTTACTCAGGAGGACATACATGTTATAAGAGCATTTTCATAAGCGCAGAAACGACCGATCGCGTATGTATATCGCCATCGCGAAATTTATGTGGAATTCACACTCTCGCTCTTCAGCGTCAATAAGATGGTTGACCGAACCGCTCAGGCTACACGGTACACGGTATGGTCTTTTAAAAAATCAAAGCAAATAAAATATTCAAAATGTACACGTGAAATTTCAAAAACTAAGTTTGAATTTTTTAAAAATAAGGTGGAGATTTTTTTATTTAATGAGCTGAAATCGAAAAGTCTGCATTTCCATTGCGGAGAATCAATGATTGAAAACCAATGATTGAAGAGATTGCCGCAAAATGGGAGAACCAAAGGATGGAATTATTTCCCTCTCCAACCATTCCACTTGCCGATTGTTTACAACCTAATATTAGCTTTGATTTCAAATTGCATGTCTACTTACTTCGCTTTTATTTTTGGGCTTAAGTTTGAAAAAGTTTAAAATTTCTGTTTCATGCATTCCGTAGCTTTCGTTTTGTGCTTGTATACCACAATATTCAACTTACTTGATTTCCCTTGTGGTGTCATCAAGTTTGGCAAGGAGTCATTAAAAAAGATTGAAGAGTACGACCCTCAAGGGGATATGGTTCTCAGTAATCAAGTTTGGCAAGGAGTCATTAAAAAAGATTGAAGAGTACGACCCTCAAGGGGATATGCGGTTCTCAGTACCGCAAAAAAAGGTGAAGTAAGCTTACATGTACGGTTTCCGTTGAACCCAGCATGTTTATAAAAAATCGGTTTGCCAATAATAATTCAGTTCAAGGAATGAAGCACGCCAGGCTGCCAGGACATGTCAATTTAAATGCATGCAGCTAGTAGGGCTTCTGTACCGTGCAGATTGGTGCATTACTCCTTGGAATGGTTGAGTTGGAAACTGAATTTTACTGATTTTACTACGAGATTTTACATTCCGGTCTGTAACATCTAGTTACTCAACTTCAATTTTGAAAACTTAACGGCACAATTTCAAACGAGTTATGGTGTTTAATTTTTGACTCCATACAAAACTACCTATCATCTTCATTTACTGGTATTTAATAATTTACTCTTTGATAGCACAAAATGGGTAGTTATGTATTTATGTACATATATACCNAATTTACTCTTTGATAGCACAAAATGGGTAGTTATGTATTTATGTACATATATACCTTGCCTTAATCAATTACAGCCTATAAAAAATTGAGACAAATCGGTCGCTGAATAACAGTAATGAGGTAATTGCATTCTACTTAAATACACACAAGACAAACAATTTGTGGAAAAATTATATGCTTCTAGTATGCACTGTGGGGCATGGTGATACGCATTCAATTCCAATCAACTCAAAAAATAAATGAAAGTACATAAATCGAAACATTGTCCATTACCAAGGGCATTTTCGACAGGAGGATATGACAATCTTTTTTGGCTTTCACCTTCAAAAGTATCATGAATGTAACTGATAGTTATTTCTGGTTTTAAAAACTGCCAAGGTCATTTTCTGACTTTTAGAATTTTGTGCAAGGCCAAGGATTACTATGAAAACTTATTCACCCATTGCAAATGCTGGCTCAATTAAGATCATGTCACTGTCAATCATGTTGCACCCAGTTATGTTGCATCTTGGTGAGTCGTTTTACTTAAAAGTTCTCAGAAACGGCCACTAAAAAAGTGTGATCAGACAAATCTTAGTGGTTCAATTTAAATTAATTTCATCAACCTTTCCTAGACAAGGACAATAACAGATTATGGATGCGTAATTTCGTCGTTACTCACGTTTTGCCACCGTCTCCCCGTGAAATCGGAAATCATTCCATTTATGTACCTACTTATTTGTTCATTGCTGTGTCACGAAAGTATCCATCTGGTTTTTAATAGAAGACAGGTTTTACCCACAGATACAGTCTAATAACGACACTTTTAGCTACCTAGTTAAAGTATTTACAGAAATATAGAATTTCGATGTTCAAATTACTCTCATAAATCTTAGACAAAAATTGACAATCTATTTAGCATTCTTTTCGCTTTTACATAGTTTACATGCAATGTAATTTTTAATAAAAACAAGAGTTCTTTTCTGTGTTATCTCCCACAGCGCAATAGTCACAATAATCTCTCACAATACATATAAATAAAGCAAAGACAGTCCATTATCCACTTTCTTTTCCCTGTTTTCAATTTCATTTCATGCGATGCCAAGCATAAAATATTTAGAAAACCGCTGCCACTGGGGCTAATTTTCATTAAGGTTATTTTTGAATTTCTTAGGCAAGAAAAACCACTTTACAAAAATGAATAAGCAGCAAATATGTAATTCTCAGTTTCGCATTAATTTCTAGTTTCTTTCCATGCATACCTGCGTTTTGCATTTGTGAATAACATTGTATTGAATTATTTGTGCAGTTAATTAACTGGCACGGCGCTGGTGTGAAGTCCTGCCTATAAATTCACCTTTTGATTAAACAAAATTATTGCGTGTTGTTTCAGAAAATATAAAAGTTTAGGAATAATTTGAAATAATAAGCTTTGGAAAATTTTCAACTGTAGTATCTTACTGAATGCTATGTGTGTTCTTGTCAATCGCTTGGTGTCTTCCCTGGAAGGACACCACTCTTTGTTCATTGTCAAAATGGCGTCCTCCTTGTCCCCTGACGAATTTACTGCTTATCATATGAAGTGCATAAACTTCTTCAAATGGACTTGTCTAGCTAGAACGGTAATTGACCAGGATCCTTCTTCAGCCAGTTACAAATTAAATTATTCTCCAATCTTGAGCCAGTTTGTATTCTACGTCTATTTTTTGAACACCTTGGCAAAATTGACATTTCTAGCGTTATTGATAACGGGTCATCTAGGCCCAACAGAATTCCTGGATACAATATGTGGAATGGATTACTTTTTATGTGGAGTAATGGTCTGCATTTCGTACATTATTTGGCAAAGATATCCTTTGTACGGTACGACGAAATTGAGATTTAAGGATGACAATCCTTCAACAAAATATGGAGTGAATTATAGTTTCGATCTTTTGTTTCAGAAATAATTTATCGTCTGTGGGAAATAGAAAACGGAATCTATCGTCGGTTGGGACGTCCAAGAGAAATAAAGTGGGAAGCTGAAGGAAAACATAGCATTACTTTATGGGCACACGTGTAAGATATTTCTAAATGACCATTAATTCAACTTTTTCAGAATTCATATTTTTAAATATTCATGCGCAGGATACTTACCGGAATCGGTTGTTGCTCTGTTACACTTCAATTTTACGAAGCCCCGAAATACTGCGTTTTTACATACTCCTTGCTTGAAATGGATAACGTGTATCTTCGACTGTTATTTGTTCTCCATGAAGCAATGTTTCTTTCTCATGCGTGGTTCGCGATGGCATGTTCCAACGGTCTATGTACATTTGAGGCAGTCAATTTGTCTCTGATTATTAAACAAATGACACTATCACTGGATGAACTGATCAAAGATTCAACAATAATTTATCAAGATCCGACGGTAGCAGCAGTGGGTTTAGAAATCAATACAAGAAGTGGGTTTAGAAAACGAGGACGAGACAGAATTTCTTCGGAAATGACAAGAAGCTATGATTTTAAAAGAATGTTGTACGATTACCAGAAGTTGATGTTGGTTTCTGAACAGTTTAACGCATGGATTGGATACAAAATTGTGGCTTTAAGTATTTGTGGATTTTGTCAGTATATTTCCAGTACGACAATGGCGTTCCAGGTGATAAAACTTCCTGGCACTACTATTGGAGATATATGGTACTATCATTTGAAAAAAAAATGTTTTCCGATATTTCCCAGCTCCAAATTATTTTGAATCATGATTATCTTGTGAATTAATTTATTTAAAAAAATATTTCAGGTTCTACATTCAGGACTGCACTGTAGCAGTTTACGTTACATTCCGGGTATTTGACTTTATGTCAATTGTGCTACCTGCCTCGGAAAACTTCATGGATTCTGTTCGAAAGTACATGGCAATGAAAGGTGTAGTCAAGGGCCACATTAGAAAATTTCAAAAAACATTGAGACCTGTCAGCTTGAAACTTGGACCGAATCCATTGAGACGAGAAGCTGTTTTAGAAACTATGGAAATGTTGGCAAGTTATTATGTCTGCGTGGCACTGTGGTAGTCACGTCACAATGGTTGGAAGTGAACTACATTTTTAATTGCGATTTTAATAATAATAATAATAATATAAAAGAATAATATGAAGTGTTCCTGCTGTTCCATTTCAATGTAATCTTACCTTGGAATTTCTTTTGATGCCTTTGTAAGATAGAAGCTACAATCATTGCTTGTATTTTATCATACACGTTGTATGAAAAGAAGGCTGAAGTGGGTTTTTGAGCTTCGACGAAATCAAATAATTTATTGCATGTTTTCTAGGACATCTATGTATTTGCATCAGTTTGCAATTTCAGTGCGCAAAATTACAGTTTCAACTATATTTTATCATCTTTTGATTCTCTCGTGATGAATAGACATAAAATATTGCATTGGTTGGCGTATAATGGGGTCGGATTCCGAAACTCCAATCTTTGGAACGGCATGTATTATTTATATAATGTTTCTTTAATACTCCCCCCGTCGTGGTCAAAACGAAGTAACTAAATAAATAAAAACAATCATACATTGTTCACTGACAAGGGAACACCGGAACATGAAAGTTCAATAGAAACTTCATGTTTTGGGACAACGAGATACATATATATAGAGTGTGCGACTGTGTTAAAAAATGGACCAAAAGAAGGAGGTCTCAACTTATTGACAAAGATCAGTAGTTGTACATGGAAATCGCGAAGGCGCTTCGAAACTTCAAACTTGTAAAATCGTATCTGCTCTTTGCAAGTACTGCCCGTACGCTGCATAACCTTCGCGATTTCCATGTACAACTACTGATCTTTGTCAATAAGTTGAGAACTCCGTGACGTGGTCCGTATTTTTTTTTATTTTATGCAGTCGTTGCCTGATCTTTAGAAATTAAGTATTATTGTTTTGGGATCCTAATATCCTTATGAGGATAAGTCCTTGTGCCAAGTATCATTTTCCTATGATAAATTGTTTCGGAATTATTAGGTAGTATGTTTACCGACTGTTGACCGCAATGCACAAATGCATGCAAAAGTGACTTTTTTCAAATAAATAATTCCAGTACCTTTACATTCCCATGAGCCAATTTAACTTTTTCAATCATCTTGAATATTTCGAAAATGACTTGTCAAAGGTATCTGAAACTTGGCACGAAAACTAATCTTCATAAAAAGGCTAGTACATATCAGAAAATACAAATCCTGTACAACATTTTCACGTTCCGGAGTTTCCTCATAAGTAAACTGTACACAGTTCGAGTATAAAGCAGTAATTTTCACCAAACAAATGAGACTAAAAGCTAACAATTGAAAAGTGCAGTTTTTGTAGTCCGTGCATTGAATACGTAACAATTTCTTATGTTAAATTTTTCTTTTCATTTTCTAGCCCCTTGTGTTGCAAAAATAAACTCATGTTCAAATTCACCATGATCATCACTTTTCTTTCTACTAAAATGTCAAACAGGCATTTGAACTTCATTCATCTCTTTTTTTAAAACAGACAGACACTTTTTTACCCTTCCATACCTCTCCTTGTCCTAAACTGACAAGTTATTTTTGACAGCAGTCCTTAAAACAATTCCCTTCTCTGGGCTTGCAAAAAAAAGCAAGAATTTTCACAAAGTGAACGGCCAATTCAAAATATGAATGTATGCATCTATACCGCAAATGAATGAATATATAATCAAAAAACAATTCCATCCAACACGCCAATGCATGGCATGGCAGCCTCGTCCTTTTTTTCACAAGCCCACATTTTATTCTCATTTTCACTTTCACTCACATTAATGCTGACTAAACAGTAATAGGATCATCATCCAAGTCATCATCAGCCCATATTATACACGTACATTGTATATACCTATTTACACGGCTAGAATGATGAATGAACAAAAAGCTCTCCTGTGTCTCCTTTCCGCTTCTACTACTACTACCACCGCTGTTGCCTTTACTGTTCCATCTCCATCCATCAGGGGAAAAATGCTAAGAGACAAAAAAAAACGAACGAAGAGGGCTTTCTCTTTCTCTCTCGCACACACACACAAAAAAAAGCAATATGATGAGTAGAAAAGAAAAGGAGAAAAGAGGATTTCCAAACCGCTTGTGTGTCATGCCTTCTTTCTCTTTCGCTTCTTCTTATACAACCTTATCATCTCCCTGCTGAATTTGGTTTGCCCTCACTCCCTCGCTCACTCATCTTCTTATTCTCCCTTGCACACCACTTCTTGTACAACATTTTGAACCACAAGACTAATAATAATAATAATAATAATGCTCGGTGAAAGTCTTTCGCTTTCCTTTGAGAGAAACCGTGCTTTCTCCTTTTTTTCTTTTGCTTTTGTCTATTTACTTTCTACACTAGTAGCGTAGTAGTTCAATCCTCGACTGGACTAGTAGTATACAACCAACCTCACCATCATCATGATCATCATACCGCTGCTGCCACCGCCGCGGCTCCACTGATTCACTTATTTTCTCTGAAAGATGAGGTAGTAAACTTGAGTATATAGAGACGTACTTAGATTGCACACTTGTAAGGCCTTTTCAGACCCTTGTTCGGTTTCCACTGCTAAATACAAAGGAAGAAAATAATCATGACGGAGAAAAGAGAAGCCATGGCAAATGTATATATTCATCCATCTAAAAACTATAATTTTTTTTTCCTCGTCGACTATATTATAAGTATATCTACGGCAGCAGAGCAACAACGAGTGAGTGAGTGAGCTATGGTGTTTAAAAGAGATGAATGCAAGTTACCACTCTCTGCTGCTGCTGCTTCTTCTTCGGCACACATGTCATGCACACACACTCACACACATTTTCTTCCTTCTCTTCTCGTCTTTTTTTTATTCCTATTTTCTCTTTTTTTCCCTGCTTTCATCATCCTCATCATCGTCATCATCATAGCAGTGTAATAGCTACCGACACCGAGTACATGTACATGTACTAGCGGCAGCATGCATGGATTGGCGTGGCGACGACGACCTATTCGACATGCATTTTGTAAAAAAAGTGAAGTAGCAGAGAAGCGTCAACACGGTAGAAGATATTTTGCAGGCTTGGTATATGGCATAGCAGAAAAAAATATATGCTAGAGCTGGAACGACTACTAGTTACTTTCTTTTCTTCTTTGTCAGTTCACCAGCTCACAGAATACTTGGTTGGTAAAAAAGCTTTAGAGCAGCAGAACAACAGCAGGAGTTTACGATTACGATATAACCAGCGCATCACTTGAGTCTTGGGTTGGTTTTGGTGGATGCCAGAGACGAGACAAGATATGGTATAGAAGGCTGTACGAATTTGGTGGCGAGACTCAGTTGAAAGCAAGTTTGCAAGGAGACATCATCACACTGAGAAACGCACACTTCTTAAAAAAACTCGCTTAAACAAAAAATTATAATACCGTTTTACACAGTAGCAGCGGAAGCAGTATCATCTCAAAAAAAAAGGAATTTCACGTTGAGCAAAATAGCAGTAGCGGTGGTAATATTAAAGTGAAAGAGGTGGGCTGGAACGAAGAGAGAAAAAAATATAAAAATAAAATATATTGCATTGGTTAGTCAAAGTTTTTTTTTCTTCGGGAAAATTCAGAATGTCGCTATGAAGAAAAAGTTGAAAAGCTTGTATACTGCTCGACTAATGACACAGTTCGTAGATTGTGTGTTTGGTCTGACTATTTAGTAAAACTGTCAGGAAGAGAGAGAGAGAGAGCAGAAAGAAAAAAAAGGACAAGAAATTGTTTTTCCTGTAATATAATTTACTACAAGCAAGCTTTCGGAGAAAAAAAGAAGAAATAAAATCACGTGTACTAGTTTGTTAGCAAAAAAGATATTTCCTATTCTTTGATGGTTTGTTAGAAAGATTTTTTTTTGGGAAGTACAAAGCAAAGTAGAAAAACAAGAGAAAAAGTTAGATAGAGAGAGAGAAAAAAAACACTCAAAAACTTAAAAGGAGAATTATTAAAATACAGAACATACCAAGAATGTATTCTCTCTGAGTACCTTTTTATGCGAAAACTAGTTGCTACTCTACATCTTTTTTTTTCGTAAAAAAATAAAATTGGAGCAGCAGCAGTAGAAGTGGTGAAAGTGATGAACGTGCTGGTGCTATGTGTGTGTATGTGTGTGCGTGCGTGCTAAACATGGTGAAAAATACATTGAGAATTTGTTATTGAGTCATTTTGTGAGCTTCTATTGATTTTTTGACGGCTGTTGCTTTTATATTCAACCTGAACACTATTATCTCACTGAACGATGTGTATTCCCACGACGACGAGAAGAGGCTTCATGGTAAGAATTAAGAATATGGTTTCAAACACTGTTGCTACTATATAGCATATTATGTATTTAGTTAGAGCATCATAGTCATTGGCATGTTTATGCGTGATAAATGATTTTATGTGGGAATAAATAAAAACAGATGGGGATAAATGTGTGCTTGCTTTCCTACATTGGAAAGGAATTAGAGTAAATTGGTAAGGAGGGTAATAATAATAATAATAAGACAAAGTTTGTAATGAACGAACATGCAACCCATTTTCACGAACACGAAGTCGTAAACGCCTAAAGTATTTTTTTGTTACATATTTCTGCTACTTAGAAGTAAACATAGTATGGCAAAAGGTGGTACGTACTATTTGTTTTTTTTTTGTTTGCTCATTTTTATTCTCTTTTTTTCCTGGGAACGCGCAGTAAAAAAATATCTATAAACCTTCCCATTTCAAATTCATTCTCTCATTTCTCTTCATTTTCGCAAATGGAAGGTGACAGGTCAAAAAATATGACATGGTTATAATTGCCCCGTGAAAGACAGCCTTCACGGCAAAAAAAATTTTTTTTTGAATTATTGATACTGTCACGGTTTCCTGTGTATATGTAGGTGTGTAAATTTTTTCAACAATATTTTTGACCCTGTTACAAAAAAACCAATGAACTCTCTTTATCACTGCGAGCAGATTATTTGGCAGAGTAATAGTACATGTATTAGGTAGACATTGTAGTAAAACCTAAAGTCTACAACAAACACACCGATTACAACTGAATAAAGCATGCAACTTGCAAGTTTTATGCTTTGCCAACGTCAACATTAATCTCGCCCTTCGTAGTAGTAGTATCCCCCGTTTTTCGAATGACTGACTATATTATTCTCTTCCTACTATTTAATTGATAGATAATATGCAGTAATAGAACGTGGAACACCTGATTGCTTCATAAAAGCAACCAAGTGTGCGTAGTAGAGTGGATTAATACGTAAATAAATTAAGAGGCTAAAAAAAGCATAGGTAATCATTCTGCATAATTCTACTTTCACATCTAGGCACTTCACTTAACCTACTTAAAAATAAATTTCTGCTGGAAACTTTCACTTATAATAAAATGCATGTTTACATGCAATCAAATAGTATATTTATACACCACGACCGAAAAAAAAATTAAAATTGCTCGAGCTGAAAATCCTCAGGAAATTCTATCTCGTTGCGTGAAAGAATGTGAGAAGACATGCATGATAAACGCCGTAATATTATGGAACTCTGTATTTATTCTACTGCATTTAAAAGTGGTATAGTATTCAAAGGTGGAGTAGTGGAAACATGTATTTCGTAACATTTTTGTAGAGTATCCTTGGAAAATGGTTGTGTTTATCTGTTAAGCTTGCTTGCACTCACCGGTTGGTCTGACTGAAAAGTGTGCTGCGTCATGTCATGCCTGTCATGTCATTCAAAATATTCTCTTTTACTACATCTCCTCCAGAACTACTAACACGGGTCGGCTTTTAGCAAAAAAAAAAGACCACTACTTCAAACCAATACCGCCTATCAGAAAAAAAAATTGAGAGAGAGAGAGAAAGAGTCACACGGCAAGAGAGAGAGATAAAGCATGCATTTTTTATTATTGGGGAAAGTGAAGTAAGCAAAAAAAAAATGAACGGTAGAGCATGCATGCACACAGAGAGATGATCTTATGTAAACAGACATGCATGTTCAACATACAAAATGTTTAATGTCAGTAAACTGACAGGCTTCTTAGTTCTTCTTATCCGTGTGTGCAGTATACAATCTCGCGCGTTGTGAATGTGGTCGTCTTTCTGATACGGACGTCTTTTTTATTGACGAAATCCTGTTTAAGTTGCTGGAATCCTTTTGCGTATACATTATATTGCCCTGGACGGATCTGATCATAGTCTATTTTGCCTCTATAACGGTTTCATTTCATGACGACGACGACGATACGATGACGATCATGGTCACTATCTAAATTCTCTTATGTTCTTCGTGCAACATCATCATCATCAATATCAGTTCAGCAGCAGGAAGAAAAAAAAATGATGAGCAAACATAAACTGTTACTGGTAAACTAATCCATGAAGAGCATCTAGAATAAAAAAAATTATCCGGCTGTACTATAGTTTTTATATGTACCTATTGTCCTTTTTTCACAAAAGCTGTATAGGTATACAACGACACAAAAAAAGTAGAGAGCGAAAAAAAAAATTCTGTTTTGCTGGAGGTGGTGATACGTTGAATATAAGTGGATATTGTTTTCATTCCAGCTCTAGTTCCAGAGAATGACTGTCGTCCGTCCATCGTTTTTTCCAAATCCTCTTTGTCATTAAGCTTGATTTTAACAATCAATCCGCATTACGGCAACAACAACGAGTATTATTATGAGTGAGTATAAAAGCGCAGGCTATTTACTTTGACAGACAGTGTCGGATATACACAGCAGTTCACGTCCAGTCAAGGAAGGACTAGTAGTAGTATCTTTGTAAAAGGGTTATGCAGCAGCACGTCAACTATTCTTATCTTTATGTTTACTGGTGGTGCTAGTGGTGGCGTGGCAAAAGCTGATATAGTTCTGTATCGGTGATGATGATGATAATGGTGAAGTCCATGCATGTATATCTTTGTAGCAGCAGCAGTTTAATCTGCTATCACATTGCTGAATAGATGGTAGGCTGGTAAAGGTTTTACTAGTAGAGAGAAGAGAAACTTTTTAGTCAAGCTGACTCTCTGACGGAGACAGGAAGAGAGAAAAAAAGAGAGCTGAAGTGGAGACCAACGACAGTTTTCGGTTGACATGACCAGAGTACATTATTGGTGCTCGTACAAAGAGAAAATGCAAAAAGTACACACACGTATTTTTATATGTTTCGTGTGTTTTTTTTTTCTGGTCATATAAAACTGCCATGGCATGATGCTGCCATGCCACTACTGCTTGCTGCTTCGTGAGTGGCTTGTTTATGAATCTGATGATGACGGTTTGACAAAAAAAACAATGTAAAAAAATATTATACAAGGTATGGTATATTTTTGGGCTGGTTTATAGGGGAAAAAATGTACTTTTTTCTTTTTTTTCTATCGGATCTGTATACCAGCCAATCAACAACGCTCATTATTTCTGCTTAGAGAAAATTAATCGAAAAAAAAGTTTAGTCTGTTGCGGTTTTAGTGTTTATCATGATAATTATATTGACATGGGTTTTTCTCAGAGAGTGTAAACATTTTCTAGGAAATTTTCTGGCTACAAGGATGATTTTGGTTATTTTTCCTTTTCGGATTTCTATCAGCTTGTATATTTACCTTTGCCAATATATGAAGGAACAAACAAACCGAAATTTCCTTTAAAGTTGCTACACAAGTATTTGTATACCTTGGTTGGAAATTTAATGTTAATTTATTGATTTCGAAACTCGGAGGAACAAAAAAAAATATTTACTTTTGTTTTCATTACACCATTCATGTAATATTAATGATTAGGCAATAAAAGTTTCTAAAAATAAAATTATCCTTTTACTGTGCCCATAGTTTAGT
>JAHZMZ010000041.1:0-24579 GCA_027743805.1 Lepidocyrtoides sp. E14
TTCATGTATGTACGTGTATGTATAGTTTACTTACGTAGACAAAGGATACTGTTTAGCTAAATACGATTACGGGATGCATATAGTCTTGGAAAATTGCTTTGGTTTTTTTAGATGACAGCAGTTCGAAATGGGTTGGATCAATACTTACATGGGTAAAATAAATTTAACGATAAGTATCTACTTTCTACAGATATCTGTGCATCAAAATAGTATTCTTTTTCTTTACTCCCTGCCTATGCTGATCTATACGATGATAAAAACGTCTGAGTAAAGCTGAAAGTTGAAAGCCTATTCTGAAAGTGTCAAATTTAGAGCAGTATTACAGTATTTAATATAATTTGAAATGGTATCTGAAATCCTGCTCCGATGTAAGTATCGCAATGCTTGACGGTAGAAAAAAGGAATATTACATTTTTAAGACATGAATGCAACTAGATTTCTTTTAGAGTCCATAGGTAGCTTACAATGACAATACATTGCAGGCAATGACGATTTGACGATTTGCACTGCAAAGTTGACTGCGTCGAATAAAAGAGCAAAATAAATGTAGTTAGCTGGCGTGTCTTTCCACTATGCATACATTTTTAAGTTACATGGTATCATTTTAGATCTCCAAAACAATACTCATGACAAATTTTGCCGAGCTGACGTTGCCAAATTGATTAACACATTATGAGGCTTGACTATGCATGTATTTTACTTACAAGTTTATTTGCAGAGTCTGCAATTCAGAGTTACATGTAATTGCTCCAATTTCATATACTAATATTGTCGTGAATGCGTGGACGACACTCCGTTTGCAAAAGTGATGAAGTTGATTAAGTATGCACATACCTATTTCACTTCATATCAATATTATCATCATCAACCATAAATTTGGCAAACTTCAGCGATGAAGAAATAAAGATGAAGACGAAAGAACAATGCGTAAGTAAGAGGGATTCTCACTTCACACTTGTTTGCATTATGTGTACTTACGTTGTGCAAGTACAAGCAAGCCTTTACCTGCCATATTATCGCATCAAAATGCATAGTGTGGTATGTATTTATGTTCACACTATCAGCGTCTTTTATACATTAACAGCAGTATAAAAAATGGTTCACTGCTTTTCCTTTTGCTTCTCCTCTTTCATAATGTTGATCTCACCTAGATGAACATCATGAAATCATTTATTTTTTGTTTTATACGACTGCCTTACCTGTTTATGTACGTTTAAAATATTACCTGTAGAGCGGTGATGTACACACAATACCACGGTAAATACACTGTTAGATGAAGTAGAGTGTGCTTTACATCTTTTAAAATGGTAATATACCTAATATTCAATTGAGACAATGTACATACTAAAAAAATATGCACACTAGTGTAGTTTTATGCAACCGATGGATAACGTGTACTGTGTACGTTTATGGGATTCGCTTGATGGCTCAACACTTGACCATTTTGATGGAATGATTTTGTCAAGTTTTTCATGCACTTGCAAATAAATTGCAATTAGTAAAACATTTTCAAAATTAGAATTAGTTTAGGCAAAATCCGTCTATTTTTTATTTCAAAAACCAGAAAATCTAAACCCTTACAAAAACGTTTTGTGAGAAAATTTGTTGGTCTTTAAATAACCTTCTGTACGTGATTCTGATTGGAAATATTCTTTTTCCTAATCAAAGTTTGTCATCACTCATCACTGTTTTATTTCTAGTGTTCAAAGTGTCAGCCAAACTGTTATCTGTAATATAATCGGTCAAAGCTTTGCAAATATATACGATAAGCACACATAAAATTACGCATTAAGTCAATAAATAAACTAAACGTTAGACTTGTCATCTAATTCATTTTTATTTAGCAGAAACGAAAGGCCACCAAGTTTGTGGTAGTGATGAGGAACAATTAAAGAATTTTCTTTATCGTCACTATCGGTAACAAATTGTTAGTAACAATTATTACAAATATTATTTTGAAAATTCATTTTTTTGTCTGATAAATATGGCTATTATTTTTTTTAAATATCAGTTTCCGTTTTTCATTCCTAAGCAGGAAAAATTCATAGCGGGTTTGTGTTGTAGAGAAAACATGGAAAACTTGCAGGCTTGGCTTCAGCGCGTGCTAGGAAACCAAATAAATTCTGGCACTGATTGGAAGGTGGCAAAAGATGAGCACAATTGGACAGCACTTCATCATGCAGTACGGACCGACCAGTTGGGCTTTGTTCGTCTCATTCTATCAAACGGAGTGGATCCAAATGTCAAGGCTGATCATGGGCTCACCCCGCTACATCAACTTGTTATAGGCCCAAAAAGGCATTTCACCGAACTGCTGAATTTGCTAATCACCAAAGGTGCCGACATCAACGCAAGAAATCAGGATGGTAACAACGTTCTATTTCTAGCAGTCATTCAAGGAAGAACTTTCCACGAGCTGGGACAGCTTATCGAATATGGAGCTGAGTGGAAAACCAGCAATAGATTGGGCCATTCCATTTTATACACTGCTTCAGTTATTGCAAATATTGATGCAATAAAACTATTTCTTTCCAAGGGCGAAAATATTAATGGCAAGTGCTATCACGATTTTACTCCAATTCATGGGGCGGCATTTTCTGGAAGAAATTTTGCAGATTTGCTAACCGTTTTAATGGAAAATGGAGCAGACATAAATGCAGTGGCAGACAATGGAAATAATGCTTTGTTGCTGGCAGCAACAAATCCTTACAGAAATTCTAAGCGAGATTTTGAGCTTCTTGTCGAGCAAGGATGCAACTGGAAGATAGTCAACAAAAATGGAGAAACCATTGTGCATATATTAGCACGCAAGGGAAACATTGATGTCCTTAGATACATCGTAGAATCTGTAAAAGCAGGTGTGAATGCCAAGGCTGTTCATGACAGAACACCTCTCCATCATGCAGTGTCTGCACAAGTAAATCGCTTTGAAACAATGAATCTTCTTCTCGACAATGGAGCAAATATCAATGCCATGGACAAAGATGGATACACTCCATTTTCTTTTGCTGTACTTGCCCAAATGCCCAGGCAAGAATTGAATGAACTTTTGAGTCGAGGTGCGGACTGCAAAGTGATTGCTAAGGATGGTAAATCCGTACTGCATTTGGCAGCCCAAGTTGGCCAATTTGAGATGTTACCCCTATTTATTTCCAAGGGAGTGAATGTTAACAAGCTGGATAATAATCAGAGAACAGCACTTCATTTAGTTGCCCAGGCTAAGGAAAATTTTATGGAAATTGTTATTGCACTGGTGGTGGAAGCTGGAGTTGACATAAATGCTGTGGACATTGACGGAAATAATTTACTTTTCCTTGCAATGTGTAATGGGAAATCTAAGGAAGAGTTGGAAAAGCTTGTGGAGTACGGTGGAAATTGGAAGGAGAGGAATTTCAGGGGAGAAAGTATTCTTCATTTGGCTGCGCGTTTAGGATATGCAGAGGTGGTTAAATATTTTATTTCAAAAGGCGCTGATGTGCGAGCTGAAACTCATGACAGGACTACTGTGATCAGCAGCGCGATTTATAGTGGTGCTCATGGGACAAATGAGGTTTGCAACGTGTTGCTTGAACGTGGGGCGGTGATGAGTGAGACAGATAAGATTATGCTGGAGTCTAAAAGACAGGCTGCCCTTGAGCATTCTGCTGCTGAAACTTTATACAGCTTCTCCTTTCATTCTCATGCGATTAAAAATGCTCGAAATTAGGATTTTTATACATCAGATTTTTCAGAAAATGAAATGGTAATGCTTCATAGCATCAGACGAGCTAAATTAAGTTTCCGCTAAGTAAGCTCTTAAAAATCCTTAAAACGAGCATTTCTCCATAAGTTCTGAATGGCAATATGTATTCAAAATATTATTTCTCTATGCAATTTAAATAGTGATTTTGCACTGTATTTATTTTTCATTTCATCTCTTTTTGAGAGGGCATATTGTGAAAGTTATTTTGCGGAGCTAAAGACAGGTTAAATTTCATGACGGGTCGGATTCCTGGCTAGAAAACTAACATAAAGACCATCTTAGAATATGGGTGTAAGTAATTTTAAGGTTGGTAACAATAATTTCATGTACTTAAGCAGTAGTAATTGAAAATAGATATTATTATTTCGATGGAAAATGCGGCTTTTCATTGATAGAAAATATTTTAAGCTTATGGTTTCAAAATTTAATGGTTTTTCATGCAAGGTTCCCAAAACAACAAAATTCCATAATTTTATCATTTCAGCCTAGGTACTGAGGTTATATAGGATATGAAGTCAACAGAATCAAGGTGTTCTAAGTGCCTTTTTAATTTTTAACACCTACGTACGGGTAAAAACGAGATCTACTAATGGGAGCGTGTAAAAACTGATTTGCAAACATACGAGCGAGTACGGTTGCGGCTTTCAGATTGTTAGCTGTAAGTAATGAATATAATAACAAACTGCACTCTAAAATTAATAAGACAAAAAAGATGATTTCCCATCAGATATTGAGTTGTGGTAAAGCGTGTTTGTTTGTTATCAATTGTTGTCATGTCACAGTTTTAACGCAAATTTCTTTACTTGTAAGTAATTGTAACCATGTGCCCTTATATCCTCTTTTAAATCTGGCTATCAATGAACTGGATATAATGTGCAATATATAACGCAGCCCTCTCTTGTTACATTCGACACCACGAGAAAGCGATGAAATGTTGATTACCTTTTGCATTGTATTCCAACACATCCAACTTTCATAGTCTACAGTCTACGATGAAACATGAAAAATTTTAGGCCAAATACACATTTGTAAATTGGGAATTCAGCATTCAATTTAGTTAAGCGAAGTTTCAACACAAACGTGGCTTTAGCTACATAACAACGGAGATTTGGCATTTGCCTTGAAGATTTTGCACAGTAAACCTTACCAATCCCGCATCAACACGTATAACTAAAGTGTTTGCTAAAGAGCCTCACATGAGTGTTCTCAAATGAGTCTACTCTATCTTCAATCACCTTTTACACGACGTGTCTTTATACTCCTTATTATATTTATATTATGGTTCCATCCATAATGCATTTCTAAATACATAGTTTAAGCAAATACATACATAAGCCACACATTTTGTACGTTTAATTTAATTTGTACTGTAAAGTGCAGCTCTTGCAATACTGATTTGGTATAACGCATGCAAGTGTATTTTAGCACTTTCGGCGTTTTGCTTTATTCAGCGATCTTGCTTTTTATTAGAAGAAACTTGTATTCATGATGCCACATCACCAAAGCATGTTCCAGGGTAAAAGGGTTTGATAATGCATACGAGGATGTTTCTTGCGTATGATGTAATGAAACATTTGCTAATAAGAGTATTTTTTATATAACATGTTTTCCTTATGCATATTTTATAGTCTATAATGTAGACTTTATATATTAATCATAAAAAATAAAGCGGGGAGAAGGAATAAACTTTAATCTTGAGGAATATAAAAACTGGGATGAAAAGAGAGTGAGCGCATGCATAAAGCAAATCAGGATAAATGTATCTGATAAACAAAAATTAAATTTCAAAAGTGGATTAAGTAAACTATTCATTTTAAATTCAAGGTAATCTGCACTGTGAACGCATCTAGTGCTGAAAACAACACTACCATTTACATTCTTAAAGCGGCTACATATCAAATTCTTCCATTTTTAACAAGGCAAGTACCTGTTCCGTCTTTTCCACGATTAAAAATATTACTGGTGATTGTGACTCAAAAGAGTGAACTTCAAAGTTGACAATCATTTAATTAAATTTTTGTGCGCTACTTTTGTCTAGACTTGGCTGAAATTACTTTTATTTCGTTTCACCATATTGGCTGGAAATAGTGTCTGAGTGCGTATCTATAGTAAGTAAATTACTTTGTATTGATATAATTCTATTGTAAATATTTCAATTTCAAAATGCTAAATGAAGTATTGCACTAGGCAATTCCAACGGAAAATACTAAAATGGAGTCGCCCCACGCTTGCCAAAAGACAAAAACTCTTTTTTCTGCCGTTACCCTAGGAGAGCGAATAACCTGCCTCAAACGACTTGTAAAGAATGGAGCTGATTGGAAAGCAAAGGCTGAAAACGGATTATCAATTCTTCATCTTGCTGTATACTCTGCAAACGTTGATGCAGTAAAATATTTTCTTTCTCTAGGGGCTGATGTAAACGCCAAAGCAAGTGGTGAAAACACCCCACTCCACCAAATTGTAGCGGTGAAGGAATCATATAAATTTTCGCTGATACTAAAATATCTTGTAAAGGCTGGAGCGGATGTAAACGCATTAAATTCGGACCTGCACAACGTGCTTTTTCTTGCAGTCATTGGCAAACGAGCTCATAATTTACTTGACCAACTGGTCAAGGTTGGCTGTGACTGGAAAGGGATGAATAAAGTGGGCTTGACCCTTATACACATGGCCGTTCTAGGATGTAATACGGACGCACTACGCTACTTTTTTCGAGTGCAAGGTGTGGACGCTAACATAGCTTCGAAAAGTGGAATGACGCCACTGACCGTTGCAACTTTTATGCAGCAGCCTGATTTTGCAGTGATGGCGAACTTTCTATGTCAATACGGAGGCAACATAAATGCAAGGGATCACCAGGGAGCTAATGCTCTTTATCGCGCAGCAATGCATCCAGGTTCTACATTGATAGTTTCAGATTTTCAGCTGCTTCTAAAACTGGGCAGTGACATAAAGCCACCAGTGGGTGGAATGCCGATTCTTCATATTTTTGCAAGACATGGTAAATTGGACTTGTTAAAATATTTTTTATCACTAATTCCGGATTCAGTAAACGACATGGCTGGTTTTGGAGTAAACCCATTGCATTGTACGGCAGCATTGCCCACAGCAAAATTTTTAGACACTGTCAGGCTGCTCTTGGAGCATGGGGCGGAGTTAAATGCCGTAGATGGGGACGGCAACAATTTGCTCTTTCTTGCGACAATGCATGGAAAATCCACAAAGGAACTGAAACAGCTTATGGAGTGGAGTGGTGACTGGAAAGGAGTAAATTTTGATGGTAGTGGAATACTTCATATGAGCGCTATTGGGGACAATCAGGGTGCCTTAAAACTGTTTCTTTCCCTTGGAGCTGATTTTGAAGCTAAAGATGATGAAGGCTGCTCCGTCTTTCTTAAAACAGTATTCTGTGCTAAGAAAAATTGGAGGCAAATGTGTCAAATATTGTTGGCAAAAGGTGTGACTGTAAAACTCAGGGAAGAAATTCACTCTGTCAAATTATCTGTTATGCCTTCCACAGGCGCCATAATCCTGTCTAGAGGTATTTCAACAGCCGGTCATACTAGCTTTGATGGATAAATATAATTTGAATAAGTTATAGATGCATATTTAAGGCCTCTTTCGCATTGCAAGCATGTATGGGAATTTTTCTGTAAAAATGCAAATTTACAACTGTTTTAAACTTTAAGGATGTTGTTTCAGAAAAATTATCAGAATTATCAAACATAAATAAATCAAAATGGCCTCACGCATCGTTTCTTCTTAATAATAAAAATTATCATCCGTGTAAATGTAAACTCTAAAAAAGGTAATTACTGTACTGTATGTAAGCATTCATGTACTTTAACAATTTTATTTTGTTCATGAATCTGATAAAAATATGTATACGTAAGTTTAGGTTTGCAATGCACATCCCGTGTTTTTTTTAACTTTAATGCTTGGTATTTAATCAGTTATAGGTAATGATAGTAGATTGAGTAAGAGATTATTGTTGCCTTGAAGAAAACTATAACATATTATTTTGCAGCAACTCCAAAACATATTTTGCGGCAAGTGTAAGAAAGTACAAGATAAAATAAATTGGGTTGCTTTATGTTATGAAACTTTTTAGAGATGTAAACCAACTGTTAAGAGACAATACAGTATCTCTTTCTTTCTAGCTTACTCCTCCAGATTTGTAATTTATAACTATAGAAAGCTTTATACCCTAAAATTACACATTTTACGATTAGCCCTTCTTTTCACGGGAAAAACGAAGAGGTAAAAATTATGATGTGGGAAATGATATGGGTAACACTTTATAAGGGATTTGGCGATCAGGCGGCCAACGAACACGGCGTTATAAAATGGTAAACACTATGTTGGTAGCCTTTACTAGAAATAATAGGTTTCATCATGCAATTAGTAGTAAATATAAATTTGTGAAAACGTATAAGTAAGTATGTTGGTATTTTATGTTTTTTCGACGTAAGTAATAAAACACTTAATGCATGATGCATTTTTTGCTTCTTAGCATTTGTATTTTTATGCGTGACTACCGCAATTTGTTGTCAGAGTTCGTGAAAGTTTATTATTCAAACTCAATTTTCGTAGATATAGTAAGTCTTAGTAAGTACTTTCTAAGTAGTACATAGTAATTAAATACATGTATGTCATTTTGAATAAATTACTGAGGATACACTTGACTGTTAATCATAAAAATGTCCTAAGAAAATTGATCATTTAAATATATAGTGGTCAGTTTGGATACCAAAATGTTATACTCCTCCAAAATTACTACTACGTGTCACTTTCATTCCATTCGTTTCTAGAGAAAAACTTTCTAGAATAAAGAAAAGCAGCGTAGATTCCAAGTAGTAAAAATGGTACCATTCTGTCTGTAGTACTTAGCATACACCTATGTTTCCAAGCTTATCAAATAGGCAATTACGCAAAGCAATTCTTAGATTTTGAAATAGGTAACCATGATGTACATTTTCAATATAATTTTGATTATTTATATAACAACAGTAATGAGTGAAACTGATGAGAATTTCATATTCGAAACACTAAAAAGTTTAAACATTTCTAGTAGTAGGATGTACCCTGACCTGAAAGATCTTCGTAATAGGTATACTAAATATCCATTCCAACTATTTCCTAAACGAATTGAAAACCTTAACCAAGTGATTAAGCCACTTCGAACTGGACACGAGTTTTTAGCCATAAATAATTATCAAGGGGTAGATATTAAAGAAACTGACTTTCCTGTCATAGTACGAGTCCCATTATTGGTGGTGCCTTCATCTGACAATGAGTTTAGGAATCTACGATGGATTCCAAAATTCTACACTAAAAGCAAGAACAGATCATTCTCGATTAGAGATATACATTGCTCAACATCAAAACACTTTGATGTGGAAGGATTACGGCTTGGTATACTAGCATCAGAATATTGTTTTCGAGTAAATTTTCTCAGCTTTAGCTCGCATTCAAAACCATGGAATGGACAGATCAACGTAGATCTCTTTTTCCCCAGGTTTCTGTTAGAAAGCAAAACCGTTCCAAGTACAGAAGTGTTTAGAATTGAGTACTCAAAACACAACAGGTCAAGCGATAAAGTACAGTCAATGCGGGAGTCTTTGGTGCCAAGCACCGTTCCAAGAATCAACATTCTATTTTCCAGCGAGTTACAACCGATACCTACTGAGATGTCATTGTCCAAATGGATACTGAAAACAATACAATTGCAGCCGATTGACTTGTGGGCCACCAAATTCCGCCACGATATATTTGTCAACATGATTGTATCTCAAAAAGCATCACAAGTTACGACAATCAAGCTAATTAAAACTTGTCATTGTAAAAACGAAATCAACATCGTCAGAACCGGCTCTAACGACTTTGCGGAAATGTCATTTAATTCAATTTTAAATTCCATGGCTTCATCACTACCATGGAATGGATTTTGGGTCGGTAGTAGTCTCAAAACAAGCGAAGGCTTATCCATGGTGTCTAGACTGCTGCGATCATGCGATCTTGTTCAAAAGAGGAGAAACTTAGTTTTAAAAGAATACAAAAGCGATCATGAACGATATTTATATGTACTTTCTAAAATTGTTGCAGAAATGATGCCAAATTACACCTACATTGTTGACAGTACACACATTTGTGCAAATGGAAAGAAAAAATTAGATCCACTTTTAGTAAGAAGAAGTGCTCAGTTGAAGTTGTATAATTCTAGGTATTATCTTAACATTTTTTTGACTATGTACAGTACTACTGAATACATGACCAACGTTAAGCATGAACTTGTTATTCCAAATCCTTTCAGTGGAATAAACTTTGTTGCCTGTGGACATCGAGGAGTACAACCATTTCCGTTTAAGGAGCTCTTCAACGTATACGATAAGTACGTTTGGATATGTATTACAGTTTGCATTTTGGCCTTAACCGTTGGCATGACCTTGGCATTCTCTAGCCTCACTGTTGTCAAACTGAATGAAAAATGTGCTACACAAAATATTGAAAAATGGGATTATAGTTTGGTATACCTTGTTATGATCTTTCTTGAGCAAGGTGGCTCTTTTGAAAGTCTCGTACAAAAACCGTCAATGTTCCGTTGGATATTGGCGGGCTTAACATTAAGTGGTTTGGTGCTAAGCAACGCTTACAAGAACAACAATGTGTATAACATGATTACATCGAGGCAACCACTATTGTACAAAACGATCAAACAATTAGAAGCTGATAACGTTTCAATTTTTGCAGGAATCTCATTTTTCAGTTATAAACCAATATTGGGGAAAGCAGATATTTTAAAAGTTGCTCAACATGAAGTCAGGTTGAAACACAGGTTAATTATGGAGACTTTGGCATCTAAAACTTTCAAAGCATTTAACACAAACCAACAAGGATATTTAGGAAACGATATGCTGAGCAAAATGTTGAATTTATCCAGTATTTATCCCAAAGTTCCAGAATATTTGGTTAATTTGACCTCAGCGTTAACGCCTCTCGCAAGTACCAAGATATTACCTGACTTTGCAAAGCAGAATTGGGCTGGAATGATTTCGCCTGGGTTACAGCATGAAATAACCTTGTTGTTTAAAGAAAAAGAATTGAATCTGTACGTGGAAAAACTTCTAGAGTGCAATAAAACTGCATTTCTTTTATCTCAACGGCAATGCAATCGTTTAGCGTTACAAACTCAGGTTAAAAGAAGAGATAAGCTAGCACTGGGATCTAAAGTATTTGGAAAACGCGCGATGGTGTTTAATATAGGAAACCATGGTCCACCAAACGTTTTATATCGTATGAAATCACTTGTCGAATCTGGTATAGTAGATTGGCTTCCGAAAGTATTGAGCCGATTGCATGCATTCAAGGAAGAGGAAAGTACAGCACCTCAAAGTGCATCTATGCGCGGCAATGTAATAGTGATTTTTGCTCTTTTATTCGCTGGACATGCTTTGTCAATTTGCTGTATTATTTGGGAAAATGGAAACAGGATTGCGGAAATAGTAAAGCTGCTTATGATAAAAGTTAGTTTTAAAACTTTAAATTTGCTTAAATACTGCTCACTATCATTTTGTAATAGGGAAAGTTGGATGGGAGGATCTAAGGTGCATTTTATATCAGCAGCAGCGAAAATTTCACTGTAGCCCAGTAGATATACGTTATTAGATGTTAACAAATTAATGCAAATAAAGAGATACAAATTTTGTCAAATAAATTCTACTCGAAATGAAATAAACTATATTTCTGATTACCAATAATTATTTATTTAACATCAACGTAGCATAGAGTACAACACAAGTTTCGAAAGATTCTGAAACCTTTTATGGTTTATGATAATTTTGGTCCAAACTATGTCCACAACTACAACTGCTAATCAGTATGGGACACAGCAGGCACAGACATTTCTAGGACGTAGTCAAAATGCTTTGATTAATTTTCCGATAAAAAAAGTCTTTCAACGCATTGAAGCACTTTTCAACCAGACAGTTCAATCGAGTTAGTACAAATGGATTTCCAGCAGTGCCAAATTTCATTTGTCTCTATAATGTATGGCTTGCGTTCTTCATTTTTTAAGCTCCCAGTAAAATTCAATGTCCTCTATTTCAAGGATCCACCGCTTTCTTCGATTATAATTTTGGATAGTGAACTTTAAGAAACAAGCATTTCTTAGGATCGGAAACCGGCTTCATAGAAATTGGATATCCTAAACGCGGCCACTACCAGTTGAAGCCTCACAATTGATTGTTAGGCCTACGGGGCAATGTGATAATGACATTAAATAATGCTTACTGCAAGAGGTTGGTGTTTTTGTGCGTTTATGGTGATTAAACGATAAGCACGTGCAAAAACTAATTATCTATGCCTCATTTAAAACCCGGATATAATGCTTAATAGTATTTTTTCAATTCTATTCGAGCCCACTATTCAGAATGAGGTTTGAAAATGGTAAGAACTCATCAATTGCACCATGAAAGTATTTTGCAATTTTTGTTTGGTATTGTATTTATATCGAAGAGAAAATAGTCATTTGTAAGAATCGTGTTGTCTTTATGGCACAAGCCATTCTATGTACAAGTAAAAACAGTAAGAAGACTAAATTACATCTCAGAATTACTGCAGGTGTTATAGCAAAAATATTTTCCCTGTCCTACTAATATAAAGTGTGAATAAAATGCAGTTGTTCTTCCAAAGCAATAAAAGATATAAAGATGTCTTTTCATACTAACAGTATTACTCAAACGGTTAAAATAATATTCTCAGCATAATATATTCTTTGCGTACTTCATTTTATTCAAAACATTGAAACTTTCCTTTCACCAACTCACGAATTCAAACAAAAAACCTTTAATGCACAAACCAAATGGCAAATTAAGCATTTATACAATGGTCAGTTTTGATATCCTCCAGTAATAGTACGTGGAACCTTTTGGTAAGAACTGGCCAATGGAAAACCAGCGTTGTTCTGTTCAACACTTAATTTCCCAATGTTATACAAGGTAGCCTCTTACATAAAACAGTTTCAAGCCTTTAAAATAATCAGGATGTACGTGTTTAATAAAATTTTAATATTTTATATAACATCAGTTATGTGTGAAGAGGATCAAAACTTCATTTTCGAAACACTAGAAAACTTAAACCTATCAAATAGTAGGATGAACCCTGCCTTGAAAGATCTTCATAATAAGCATACTAAATATCAATTCAAACTAATTCCTGAACGGATAGAAAACCTCAACCAAGTCACTCAGCCCCTTCGAACTGGACACGAGTTTATAGCCATAAATAATTATCAAGGAGTAGATATTAAAGAAACTGACTTTCCTGTGATAGTACGAGTCCCTTTGTTGGTGATACCTTCATCTGACTTGAGGAATCTACGATGGATTCCAAAATTCTACGCCAAAAGGAAGAACAGATCATTCTCGCTTAGAGATATACATTGCTCAACATCAAAACACTTTGATGTGGAAGGATTACGGCTTGGTAGACTAGCTTCAGAACATTGCTTTCGAGTAAATTTTCTCAGCTTCAGCTCACATTCCAAACCATGGAATGGACAGATAGACGTAGATCTCTTTTTCCCCAAGTTTCTGCTGGAAAATAAAAACGTTCCAAGCACCGAAGTGTTTAGAGTTGAGTACACAAAACACAACATATCAATCGGACAAGCATATTCAATTCGCGAATCCTTGGTGCCAAGCACCGTTCCAAGAACCACTCTTCTATTTTCCAGCGAATTACAGCCGATACCTACAGAAAAATCATTGTCCAATTGGATACTAGAAATAATACGATTTCAGCCGATTGATTTAAGGGCTACCAAATTCCGTCACGATTTATTTGTAAATATGATTGTCTCTCAGAACACCTCAAAAGTTACAACAATCAAGCTAATTAAAACTTGTCATTGTAAAGACTACATTAAAATTTTGAAATCAGTCCCCGAAGAATTTGCTGAAATGTCATTTAATTCAATTTTAAAATCAATGGTTTCATCACTGCCATGGAAAGGATTTTGGTTTGGCAGAGGTCCCAAATCAAATAAAGCCTTATCCATGATTTCAACCCTGTTACGATCATGCATTCTACCTGTTCAAAAGCGGCGAAACTTGGTTTTAAAAGAATATGAATCAGATCATGACCGATATCTTTATGCACTTTCCAAAATTGTTGCGGAAATGATGCCAAATTACACCTACATTGTTGACAGTGCACACATTTGTGCAAATGGAAAGAAGGAATTAGATCCGCTTTTAGTAATAAGAAGCGCTCAGTTATTCCCACCTCAGTCTGATCTTCACATTGGTTTGAGTATGCACAGTAATCCTGACTACATGACCCATGTTAAGCATCAACTTGTTATTGCAAATCATTTCAGTGGAATAAACTTTGTTGCCTGTGGACATCGAGGAGTACAACCATTTCCGTTTAAGGAGCTCTTCAACGTATATGATAAGTACGTCTGGATGTGTATTGCAATTTTCATGTTGATCTTAACCGTTTTCACAACCTCGGCGAGCTCTAGTCTGAGTAATGCCGAACTAAATGAAAAATGTGATGCAAACAAAATTGTGAAATGGGATCATAGTTTGATTTATCTTGTCATGATCTTTCTTGAGCAAGGTGGCTCTTTTGAAAGTCTCGTACAAAAGCCGTCAATGTTCCGTTGGATATTAGCGGGCTTAACATTAAGTGGTTTGGTGCTTAGCAACGCTTACAGGAACAAAAATGTGTACAACATAATAACACCAAGGCAACCACTGTTGTACAAAACCATCAAACAATTAGAAACTGATAACGTTTCAATTTTTGCAGGAATCTCATTTTTCAGTTACAAAATAATACTGGGGAAAGCAGATATTTTAAAAGTTACTCAACATGAAGTCAAGTTAAAAAACAGGTTAATTATGGAGACTTTGGTATCCAAAACTTTCAAAGCATATGACACCAACCACCAACAATATTTAGGAAACGATATGCTGAGTAAAATGCTTAATGTATCCAGTATTTATCCCAAAGTTCCAGAATATTTGGTTAATTTGACCTCAGCGTTAACGCCTCTCGCAAGTACCAAGATATTACCTGACTTTACAAAGCAAAATTGGGTTGGAATGATTTCGCCTGGCTTACAGCAAGAAATGACTCTATTGTTTAAAGAAAAAGAATTGAATCTGTACGTGGAAAAACTTCTAGAGTGCAATAAAACTGCATTTCTTTTATCTCAACGGCAATGCAATCGTTTAGCATTACAAACTCAGGTTAAAGGAAGAGATAAGCTATCACTGGGGTCTGAAGTATTTGGAAAACGCGCGATGGTGTTTAATATAAAAAACCAAGGTCCACCAAACGTTTTATATCGTATGAAATCACTTGTCGAATCTGGTATAGTAGATTGGCTTCCAAAAGTGTTGAGCAGATTGCATGCATTCAAGGAAGAGGAAAGTACAGCTCCTCAAAGTGCATCTATGCGGGGCAATGTCATAGTGATTTTTGCTCTTTTATTCGTTGGACACGCTTTGTCAATTTGCTGTATTATTTGGGAAAATGGAAACAGGATTGCGGAAATAGTAAAGCTGTTTATGATTAAAATTAGTTTCAACCCATTAAATTTGCTTAAATGCTGTATATTATCTTCGTGTAGGAAAATTTATACCTTATTTCGGGAGAAGCAAAAATTTACGGCAGTTCTAATAATCGCAACAGCACTAGATAAAAGGTTATAGATTATTATAAATAGTAAATAATAATGTTCGGTTCTTCCAGTGTAAGTTAATACAAAAAGTTTATTCTTTTCCAACGTTCCGACTCATAGCTCATAGATTATGTTAATCAACTTGTACAAATTATGCATATATATATATGCGTCATTAATTGTATTTTCCTAAAATTGTTAATTACATTTGTTATTATTTCCCTATAATTAATCATTCAGTAAATCATAAGAAATTATTTTTCTTGCTGTTTTCCTTAATGAATTCACATTTCACAGCTCAATTTATAGTCTTTATATATTTTATCAATATCATTTACAAACACGGACGTGTAGTATAAATAAAATGTTGAATAAAACACATCCAACAAGAAATTAACAAAAATGAATCAAATTGTTTGATTGCAATTAGGTCTAAAATAAAGCTTCAATACAGGCCACACCTTCTCGCAAGCAAATATTGTAGACGCCATGGAAGCTAAGATAATAAATAGATAAAACACTGGCAACAGAGCTGAAAGATGTACAAACGATTCAAGAGTAGATTTCGATCTGTCTCCTTGGTTTGCGTTAGTCCCCATGAAACGCTCACTTTTGACAGATTTATCTGAATCTCTTGTGCCGTCTATAGTTTGCATCTGTTCAGTGTATAGCTTAATATAATATAACAAAATATCCGCTTTGTAAATAGCAGCAATTCTCTCCCCTATTCCAGCTTCAATCACCCACTGTATGTACGGTGTTACAAACCCTGCTACAAATGTATCCGTATTAAAATACCACAACATGAAATTAGTGAATAGGCCAGCCTCAGGGTTTTCAATTTTCTTGAAATTACCAAAATGCTCTAGTAAAGGAATCAGATAAATGTTGGACCAAGTTACTTTATCATATGGCAAGGTTCTGTACGTGACAGCAAAAATGTCTAATATTTTTCGTTGTGTTGAATGATGACGAATGTGTTCCAAGTCAACATGCATACTACTTGTAATATTTTTTACATGATCTACTGAAAAATGACCGTCTGGTTGGAACATTTTTGGACGCGTTTCCCTTGCAACATCCCATTTAGTCCGATTCTTTAGTCCAATCTTGGCAGCAACTACTTCCAAAACGTTTCTATGCAATTTTACACGCTCCCCGATAACTTCAATTGAACTGTTGTAAAAAAGCTCAAAAACAGACTGCGGCAATTCATTTGGCAATATTTCTGTAGACAGAGCTGAAAACATTCTGGATACGTTTAAGCATCTCAGTAAAAGGCCAGTAAATAACCAGCCCATAATAATGACACAGTTTTTCCAATTTATTACATTTCTTTTAATGTTACTCTGCTCATAGAGTGACGAAAGTGTCCACAGTAACGAATGTTTAAAATCTGTCAAGCGTAAACTCAGAACAACCATTAAAATGGCCATGCAACCAGCTAATTTCTCAGTTTGAGTTAAAAAATTTACAAGGAAAAACATTGACGAAGAAGTATGAAGTAATCCTTTGTCAACAAAAAGGACATATCTGTAGCCATACGACATGGCAGCCACAGAAATTTCTAAGCCTCTATCTAAATGCTTTGAATAAGTTTCCTTTACGATTAAAAAGTCTTTCAACTCATCCCAGCACTTTTCATTGGTGCAGTTTAATCGAGTAAGTACAATGGCTTTCCAGCATTGCCATATTTCATTTGTTTCGGGAATGTATGACTTGCTCTCACCATTTTCAAACTCCCAGGAAAATTCAATGTCCTCAACTTCAGGGGTCCAACGTTTTCTTTGATACATGCGATCGCAAACGCCGTCCAAATACTCGCGTTGTGTCCAACTCGGCTTCCACCATGATGGACGCTTACTTCTGAAATCTTTATTAATGGTGTCCCACCGTCCAAATAAATCCCTGTCATTGTCAATGTTTCCAGAAAGAATCCAAGGAATAGTTTCAAACCGGTCAAGTGAGGGATTTAGACAAATGATACAGGCTGTAAAGAGGTGTGAATCATTATCAGTTTTTAGGAAGAAAAAAAATTTTGGCACCCATTGCAGCTTGTCATCCATGTAAACCAACTCACTTAGTTCGTTAATCTTGAAATTTTTCGTTGCATCCAGAATGTAAATGAAAATGGCGTCCGGTGTGTATAAGTTTGTAGTATCGAACTTTCGCCAGGTAGCTATCGGAAACAAGGTGGATGAGCGTGATAATTGGTATACTTTGCGTATATTTTTCATTGCAAGAAGTTGAGCCGAGCAGTGATGCAAATGCTTTTGTGTTGCAAAAATCCGGTAGTACATATAATGAATTGTTTTATTCAACCGAAAATTATCAATTTGTTCATGGTTGGACCATAAGTATGTGATGGTGTGTTTTAAATATCGATCAGTTGCGAGGTTGAAGCTTGTCTGGTTTACGAATATGTGTAACGTAGTACACCCAGTCCAAAATTTTGAGTTACTTGGGGCAATAATATCAGGTTCAACAGTAAAAATAGTTTCCATTTCACATAGAGCAAGTGTTAGAATTATAATAAAAAGGTTTAAGAAACACATTTTGGTTTTTTACACCAACCGATTGGCGTACAGTTTTGTACAGCACTAGGCCAATACATATCTGCTACGATAAATTATGCATCGATACATATTTACATGCAATATGTTTCCTCACGCAATTGTATAAACTGCCGAAAACTTTATGCAACCCGTCTCTAATGACCAAATTTTAAAGCAAAGTGGAAAAAGCTGTATTGCTTGTTCAATATCTGTTGGATTGTACTTACCATTTTATATTTATAAACTCTAAACGGCTTATTTGGCAGTTAGATTTTATTTCTACTAATTCAAACGTATAAATAACGAGTATATTGAAAACATAAGAGTTGTTACGAAAAATCTCTCGAGTACAAGTACAGCCAGTGTAAGCAAATTAAAGTATGAAAATTTTATGTAATGCCCCTATCCACGCGAACAAATAGGAAAGTTGTTCAGCCATCATTTTTTTCTTGGAGTATAAATTCTAGCGGAAGTAACTACCTTAAAATGCAAAGTAGATACTTACAAATTAGCATGCAGCTATTTGGATCAGTGTTTGATCAAACCAGTACATATGGATTATCAATCCCCATATCAAAATTACCTAGCCTAAGTATATAACTTAAATATAAATAGGTACATATTGAGCAAAACAAAGCAGTTCATGAATGCATTTTCCATTACTGCAACCATAATAAAACTCGATTTTTCGAGTTGAAAATTACTCATCATACAATTTAAAATGCACAGCTAATCAAGGAGGCTACAATAGCTAATCACAAATTTCATTACTGCTTACAGTACATTATTTATTTACGTAATTACAGCAGGAAGTAAGCTCTCCTTTATAGACTTTTTACCAAAGCCTGGCCTTTCATAATACACTATTAAGTAAAGCCTTGTCTATTAGCACAACCGATGGTAATTGTATAACGCAATCTAATTTCAATTAATTTTAATTGCCATTGATAATCTTTAATGATGGTATTGATTTTTGTACTCAAATATACATATTATATTGGTTCATCATTCATAGTTGTATACGTGGATGTAGTTAAAGCAGATTTATTATTGACACTAATTTTTTGGCTGAGATTAAACCGTTTCTCATGTTATTTTATTCATATTGTTACAAAGCTGGCAAGCTTTTTTACGTTTACTGATTGCGTCTGTAACTAGAAAGAAAATAATTATTCGCAGTTTACTTAACTAGAAGTTTGTATACCATAAATCATGAAAATGAGACTACTAGTTAAAATAATTGGCTTGACACTCCTGATATTTGAAGTACTGTCGGAGTGCTTCGCAGCTTCGACTGAGAAGGCAACCATTGGAACGCCACCGCAAACAGTCACGGTCGCAGATAAGAAAATTACGACAGAACAGCCGCTTCAAAAGATTTTCAAGGAAGACGAAATTCAGGAAGATATTTCAATTGAAAATGAAAAACATCGCGCATGCTTAAGTAATTGCAGTAAACAGGGAAAGCAGATGGAATGCGGGGTTAATGGAATGTGGTATCTCAATAAATGCCATCGCGAATGCGAAGGTACGGAAAAGCCATAAGTAAACTAAGAAAATTGTATTGAGAAAAATTCTAACGTTAATGTTATTATTTTTTAAAATTCTTAGGAGTCCCAGTTGCAAAGCTGTGGGATAGACAATGCGATCCAACTGAGAAGGAGGAGCTTAGCTCGAGCTGGGATTGCAGGACGAAATGCGATGACAAAGAGAAAAAACCTGAGTGTGGGATTGATGGCGTTTGGTATGATAATTCATGTCGAAGGGTTTGCTTCGGTAAGAAAAATAGAATACACACGCACAATGTATCTGGTCATTTTAGTAGATCTTAGTTGTAATTTAATTTTCTTATTTTGTATCTAGGAGTCCCGTTAGGTGACAAAAAAGTATGTGAAACACTAGACAAAGCTGACCGTTGTCGGGTTGAATGTTTTGATAAAGGTATACAACCAGAGTGTGGAGAAGATGGGGAATTCTACATGAATAAATGTCACCTGGAGTGCATGGGTACGTTGAAGAATTAGCAAATGATCTAAGGTCCAATAAAGCTATAGATAAAATCATTTGTCTAGCATTAATAAGTAATAAAATATTTAATTTCTGTGTATGTAAGACGTAAAAGCTGGAAAGGAAGGAAAGGAGTGTCCCATGAGGTAATCATGCTAAACAGCATCCATTTAATTTTAACACTTCTTTGAAACTAGCCACAGTTCAAAAATTATCAATTCAACTGAATGATTTGATAATAGGGCTAATCCGGAAAAGTACTGGAGATGTAAAGACCAATGCTCTGTTAAAGAAATGAAAGAGGAATGTGGCAAGGGGGGCTACTGGTTTTACAATTCGTGTCATCGCGAGTGTTACGGTCCGTTTGTAAACAATGTTTACAAACATGCATTTTTTCTGTATTGATGGATCACAAAGGGTTTAAATTTACGTATTGCTATTCTTTTTTCAACTTTATTTTCTAAACAGGTGACCAATTAGGTATACCATCGGTTGACTGTGAAGTATAGATGAAAGCCTGAAGTTTTAACCCGCAAGATGACGGTCAATGGAAAGTTTGGAAATGTATTAAAAAAATTTAATGACTAAATTCAAAATTTTGGGAACAAATGTCCAGATATATTAATTGGCAATCAAATATTTGAATCACTTATAAAATAAAATAAAATAATTCATTTTATGATTGTTTTGTGGCTACATATTTCTGACTTCATCAAATATGATAGAGCAATTAAAGGAAACATCGCTGTCACTCTTCGTTCTTTATTTATCCTAAATATGATAGTTTTATTCACGTGCATAGATAGACCATAGACCTTTCCAATGATATGCTACCATATGTGTCGTACTACTGTAAAAAATTAAATCGACGGGATCAGCTGGGCTAGAAAGTTAATTTTTAGTAAGAAACAGCCTAGAGGTAAATTATATGTAAGGAAAATCCATAATATATGAAAAAAACGATCAACAAATTTCTCGGACTGATAGACAGTTCTTACTCTCCTCAGTACTGTTTTGATGTTTGATGATGTGCTAACGATCGTGTGTACATATCATGCTGCAATAAGTGGGTTAGTTTCTGGATGTGGCCTTCGGAATTGTATGTAAAACATCACATTATATTCCTGTATGCTAGTATTTATTTTTAATGGAAAAGAAGGATATTATTGTACCCCTTTTGTTTTTGCATGCATTGCATAAGTCGCCTTATGTATGTCTGCTTAGTCTGCTTGCATGATGCATGAATGAGAGTTTGCCGATCTAAATCGTTGAATGGGGCGTATAAGTATAATACCCATTTAGTTTCAAACAACTTTACTCGAGTAGAGAAAAAGAGGTTCTAATACTAATATTATGTATGTTGCTTTAGGTAAGTTTATCCTTTCTTTCTGGTGTTATGTTTGTGTAATAATAGAAAATCCTCATTTCACATTCAACCTGAATGTATTACTCTCATCAGCTTTTGGAATTATGTATTCTTAAAACATTACTTAAAATGTATGGTGTTGGGAACTGGTCAAGCAACTTTCAACCTACTTTTTTGACGAAGTAAACACCAAGCCGCAGTACATTGCATATGAGTAGAGTATTATTATGGCATATGGCAAGCTTATGAAAAAGTTGATTTAGTATCGTGTTGTTGTCCATGCATGGAAGCAGTTCTTTATACACTTATATGAACATGTTTTTCGAAATGCCATCTATAAGCTCATATCTGGTGAGACTAGGACTGGATTGTGACAAAGTATTCTTATACACACAATCCAGTCACCACCAGTGAATGGCCTTACATTAAATTTTATAACGTACCTATTAATGTATTACGCAAATATTTCTTATACCATTTACTATTCAATGCATTATTATGACAAAAGGAAAAGCTGATGTTGTATAAAACACAACTTCTGATAATTTTGGTGCAAACAGTATAGGACAACAACAATATCAACAACGAACACTGTTCATCAACATTGTTGGCTGATAACAACCGAGAGATATTCATTTTTCGTTGTTGAGTTCAACAAAATATGCGTTGTTATGTTGTGTTGTTTATTACATAAGCATAATGAAATGAAATGAAACAGTGTTGTCACTAAGCTGTGTATTTGCAGAGTGTAAATTTTTTACAAAGTGGTAATGATTATATTTTGTTCATATTTTATTCCTTATTACACAATAATGTACGTGAACATAGTAAGAGTTTATTACTCTTGATCAAGCACTTGAGTCTGTCAAAGTCTGCCGTATTTAGAGGAAGAGAGCACAGACAGAGACAAAAATCTGTCACCAGTCGTCACCTCTTAAACAGTAGTGAGTAACAGCAGCAGCTCAAGAAACAAGTGAAACTTGCAAGTAGCTAAGAAAATGAAATTCATGTGAGTAGGTAATCTCTTCGCAAAACAACACATTACATTGCTAGGCTACCATAAAATTGTCAACGGAAAAAGGTAGGATGGTTTTTTTTGTTGAAGAAAAGAAGGGTCTGCCTGGTTTAAAATTAAACCTTTTATAAACTAGCGTTCTCTTTCTTCTTCACACCTGTCCTTGAGCAATATTCGCTCACCTGCATTGTTCACCTTCTCAACCTGCATTTTTCAATTCTGCTATCATCAGTGGTTCTATCGTTGCCATTTGTCCTATCAGTTCATCTTACTCTCCAGAAAAGACAACAAGCACGTTCAAGTGGCATGAAGAAAGCTGTGTATAATCTTTGGGGTGACACGAGACAATATCCGTTGTTTTTTTCAATCTCCAATTTAATACTATTGACTATTGTTAAAAGTGACGTACTCAGCGGTTCTCAAGTGAATCTGTTGATTTGTATCCGCTAATTAAAATCTTTGGGGTGACACGAGACAATTTCCGTTTTTTTCAATCTCCAATTAATACTATTGACTATTGTTAAAAGTGATGTACTCCGCGGTTCTCAAGTGAATCTGTTTATTTGTATCCGCTAACTAATGAAACAGTTGAAGATTCCAATTTGCAGTTAAGTTGTGTGTGTGTATTTGGCTGCTCTGAAATAAATTCGAACCGAATTATTATTGTATGAAACTGTCTACTGAAAACAATCTACAAAATGAATTCGAGTGCGACAGAGACAGTGTTCCAGCAGCAGCAGAGGTTTTACTCCAGTAATCCTAATGATGGAGATATCACTAGTCATCAGCCATTTGTAAGTGACAGCAGCAACTTTGAAACAGGATGGACAGAGAATAATAAAATTACGGAGTACTTCAAGGCATCCCGAGCACAGCAAATCCAGCCAAAGCAATTCGAGTGCGACAGAGACAGTGTTCCAGCAGCAGCAGACGTTTTACTCCAGTAATCCTAATGATGGAGATATTACTAGTCATCAGCCATTTGCAAGTGACAGCAGCAACTTTGAAACAGGATGGACAGAGAAAAATAAAATTACGGAGTACTTCAAGGCATCCCGAGCACAACAAAAACAGCCAAAGCTCGAAAAGAGTGATCTTCTCTACATCCCTGCAGAAAAAATGACTACAAATGGTTAGTTACTAATTTAACTAAATATTTATTAACAAGTTGTCAATGGTTGAAGAATATTTTCATAACAAGTTGTCAATGGTTGAAGAATTTTTTTCATAACAAGTTTTATTTTTATTATTTTTATGGCATAGATCTGATGGAGAATGGTGGAAGGGCAACAACAAAGCTCGAAAAGAGTGATCTTCTCTACATCCCTGCAGAAAAAATGACTACAAATGGTTAGTACCACTTTAAATAAATATTTGTTAATGGTTTGGCAATAGTTGAAGAATTTTTTAAAAACAAGTTTTCTTATTTTTATTATTTTTATGGCATAGATTTGATGGAGAATGGTGGAAGGGCAACAGTAACTGTCAACGATAAGGAGATAGTTTTAGTTGCTCACAAGAATGATGTTTATGCGATCGAGCCAAAATGTCCCCATCGCGGTAAGTTCTAATTCAATTTCGTGTCACTTTGTGGAACTCAGACCTTTTGGTATTACTGAATTGTTTTCAAATTCGCATATCTTTTCGTATTTTTGGTCACAGGGGGGCCGTTGAATCTCGCAGACATCGAAGAAATACCTGGATGTGGACCATGCATTAAATGTCCTTGGCATTCCTGGAAATTCAGCTTAACCACGGGAAAATGCATAGTTCCACATGATCGTAGTGCATGCCATAACTTGAAAACCTTTCCAGTTCGCCGAGATTCTCCGAGAAGTGAAATCAAAATTGGATTTGATGAAATATCGCCATCAACATTTAGTTCACTGTCTGAGGAAATATTATAGGAACTTTTTTTTGTTACAAAATTACTAATTAGTCGTCCGTTATTGTTTTTTATACTGTTTGTTAGTTGGTTTTACGATTTTTCAGTTTTCATTGTCTTTGAGTTTCATTGTTACTATGTAGGTAGTTTACTTTTGTTCGCTTTTGTCCATTCACTAATATCGCAATTATTAGTGAAATGTAAAATTTTGACTGAAACAGACTGTAAACTAGTTTTTTAGAGCAGTTATTAGTCAGTTTGACTAAAACAAAGTAAATTCAAGGGTTCATTAATAAAACGTTTATTTAATCGTATCA